>CM060959.1:42411857-42520990 GCA_030765055.1 Mantis religiosa | reverse complement strand
GAACAATTGCAAAAATATCATCAACGTATCTATACCAAAATATAAGAATTTATAAGAAAATTTATAAGAAATTTATAAGAAAAATATCATTGCTTATAAGACAAGTGAAGTGTTGAGTTACACATTAGTCATATTTGTATATATAGCTTAATTACCTATTTCCTTATAGCTACAATGGAAATAGTAAAATGTATTCTCTATGTGATGACTTTAAGATTCCATTCCTTTTGTATGTCCACGACATAAAAACCAAATAGCAACTTCCTAACTACTGAAGCATCAGTGTTTGATTTTATAGCAATTTAGAGAGAAGAAAGTGCTATATATATGCCATTTTAATTAAAAATTATAATATCGACAATCCTGTGCAATATCATTGTGTCAGACATTAGATCACATAGACATTTTCACACTCATTCATTTTTCCAGATTCGGGAGAGGTTAGGGAATAATATTAGCTAGAGAAAGTTACCACTTCCCAACTCACAAGGTAACTGTCACTATGCTCAAACCTGTACGTGCTTGAGCGTTTGATGACATCACATCTGCTCTATGTAGGGCCTGTATACCAAAAATCGGATGTGGAGTATAGCTGGAAGTACATGAATATGGGTTCAAAATACGTAGAAATATACAGGCATAACACAACGGGGTTGTTTACCCCTGAAGGGTAGCAGCCTACACAGACGTAAGGAGCGCCATGCCCCGCACCCGGGACAGAGCTGAGCAGGGATGTCCAGCAGCTACTTATGAGTAGTCGCACGCGGCACTTCCCAGGCTTCAATATAGGGCGTTGCGGTTCTACTCTGCAGCGTATTTTTGGTGCACGTGGTTTATATACAGCAGGCACTATACAATCAAATTTTCAGGTTGGTAGCGCTGTAGTGATGATGATGATGATGATGATGATGATGATGATGATGATGATGATGATGATGTGTGTGTGTGTGTGTGTGTGTGTGTAGTGTTTAACGCCCACTTTTACTACATACGGCACCGCAGGCGGTGACACTGATAGTACATGAGATGAAGATGGAGCACCGGTGGAATGAGATGGCGGGGGAAACCGGAGGTACCGGAGAAAACCCGCCCCAGCGCCGTGTTGTCCTCCACAAATCTCACTTTGCGGTCACCTGGGATCGAACCCGGGCCGCCTTGGTAAGAGCCAAGTGGTCTAACCACTGAGCCACGGCGATGATGATGATGATGATGATGATGATGATGATGATGATGATGATGATGATGACGATGACGATGATGATGATGATGATGATGATGATGATGATGATGATGATGATGATGATGATGATGATGATGATGATGATGATGATGATGATGATGATGATGATGATGATGATGATGATGATGATGATGATGATGATGATGATGATGATGATGATGATGATGATGATGATGATGATGATGATGATGATGATGATGATGATGATGATGATGATGATGATGATGATGATGATGATGATGATGATGATGATGATGATGGATGATGATGATGATGATGATGATGATGATGATGATGATGATGATGATGATGATGATGATGATGATGATGATGATGATGATGATGATGATGATGATGATGATTTGTATATAAGGGCTCTCAACCGCTTGGTCATCAGCGACCTTACAAAAAGTAAATCATGGCAATAGCCAGAGATAAATACTCAAAAAAGAAAGAAAAAACAACAGAATGACAAATATATATGTCCAAATAGAAAAAGATCAATAAAAACCATAATTAACCATAAAATACCAAAAGGCATAAAAAGCAGTTTTCAATATTAAGGACGCACCATGAAAGGGTAAAGCCAGACTGAAAAATTCAATGCCATAGCTGGGATTTGAACCACGGATCTTCTGGTTTCCGTCCAGCCACTCTAACCATTTGAGCAAACGTGCCGACATGACATTAAATTCTCCAACTGACTCGTGTTTTCCCCGATAAACCACTAGGAGTTCTCATAAACACATGAGACAACTACCTTAATGGCGACTTACTATGCTGTAAGTACTTTAAGGCCCGGGCTTTATAGTTCGGACCACTATTAGGTACAATTAATGGAAATTAATTGTTCTTTCACACTAGCCGTGTGTAGGACGCACTATTAAAGGGTCAGTAGGAGAATTTGTCATGTTGGCACGTTGGCTATAGTAGCTCAAATGGTTAGAGCGGCTGGACGGAAAGCAGAAGAGCCGTGGTTCAAATCCCGACTATGGCATTGAATATTTCAGTCTGGCTCTACCCTTTCATAGTGCGTCCTACACACGGCTATTGTGAAAGAACTATTAATTTCATTTCAATATTAACATTTCAAAACAAACTACCTATCCAGTGGTGGTCGAATCAGTTTGTTCCTTTACTTAGGGGCTGGGCTAGTATTTTCAGCACGTTTATCCTAAATATTAAAAGCAGAAGCATTATAAACAGTGAAGTATTCTTCATATTTGAGTTTGATTTATGAGTCACTATGTTTACACTCAAACTTCACGTGTTGTTGTATAATTGAAACGTTTTCAAGATCATTCGATCTCATCCTCAGCTGTTTGGTGACAAAATGAACCTTCCTCTTCTTCCACTACTAGGGAGCTCCGATCACTCTGCCATCTGGTGTTAGGGGCACTAAGTTTTAATACTCCATTTAATGCCGGGATTTCAAAATTTATTAATGCCGGGAACTGTTAAAATCTTTAAGTACACCCATAGAATTGGATAATTGGGAAAAAATATTCATAAACAAAAACCGTGATAAAGTTATACATTTTGAAATCCCGGCATTAAATGGAGTATTAAAACTTAGTGCCCCTAACACCAGATGGCAGAGTAATCGGAGCTCCGTAGTAGTGGAAGAAGAGGGAGGTTCATTTAGTCACCAAACAGCTGAGGATGAGATCGAATGATCTTGAAAACGTTTCAATTATACAACAACAAGTAAGTGAAGTTTGAGTGTAAACATAGTGACTCATAAATCAAACTTAAATAGGTTTATCCTACCTTTTTCTCACTATCGATTTGGCAGTGAGGACAGGATTTTCCTGCTCCACATCCTCAATGGAGGACTGCTTTCCTACTGGTGATCGGAAACTGCGATCGACGAAGATGAGAACCGCCGACCTGAGCCCTCTCCAGATGGTTCCTCAGAAGAAGTTCTCGGAGGAGATGGTCGTGCACTTTTGCGCTCATTTTGCTCAGTACTAGCCTTCTTATTTTCCCTAAGGAAGTCAATTCTTTCATATGAGGTCTTGAACTTCCGATGCATTATATATCACTGGTACACATATTCTTGAGGTGGATGCTTTCTGTGGTGACTTGGCTGCAACGTTCTTCATAGGACTGAACTTAGTAGGTGTGAGTACGGTGATAGTTCCCTTTCAATGAGTTAGACCAGGAGCGTCTTTATTCCCGAAGAAAATTCAAAATTATCACTGTCAGTCGCATTATGCATATAATAAACTACATCACTAGCAATCGCTCCTTTGTATTCCATTAATAGTTTCCTGATTATTGGATTTTCTATTTCCCACCCAGTTCTTGTGTACTTCCTCTATTTACTAGGTAAGTAATAGCAAAGTAAACACTTTTTTGAAGACAGGATCCTAAAAACTGCATTTCAGGAGAAATCTCCACATCAAATTTTTGTGTGGAATGCAATAGCTAAAGTGGAAGGGCCCCTACACGTTGGCCAGTATGACGCTTTAGCTTTATATACGTCATTTGAGAGGAGGTAACAAGATCAGAGAGACTACGTGCACAGCGTGGTGGAACCCTTAACGATTCCAGATTCAACGCATACGCCGCCGGGGTTGCCTTAATAGAAGCCACTCACGGAGGACGAGGTTATCAGCAATACAAGCAACACAGCGCACCACCACCGCCCTCGTGCACTAGTCATCATCATCATTATCATCATCATCATCATCATCATCATCATCACGGTATAAGCCTTGTGGCCCGTTCCGACTTCAAGGAAATTGATCGGACCATCTCATTCGTGGCCTGCAAACATTTCTTCTACCTACAGGTTTATACTTGTATACTATTTGTGGTGTACGGTCTTCGGTCATTCTCTGCACATGATCTTGCCAGTTTTTCCTGTATGCAATGATTGTTTCATTTAGACTCTGAATTTCCAATTCTCTTCTAATATCCTTGTTTCTTTTCTTGTCTTTGAGTCTATAATCTGCCACCTGTCTCAGAAATTTCATCTCAGCAGCCTCCACTTTCTTCTGTGGTGAGATAGTCAAGACCCAGTTTTCACACCCATAAAGCAGGGTTGGGATCGCCATTATTTTATACAGTTTTAACAAAGTTTGACGATTACAATTTTTAAAAGTTTTTTTTTATTTTGCCACAAATTGTTTGGTATTTGTTTATTTTGTTTTTTATATCTTTATTCTGCTATATGGCACAATATAGCCAAGATAATTAAAATAACTTTGTTGTTGGATGGGTTTATCATTTATGCAAATTTTTGCTCTCAAATGGTTCGTTACTATAAAAACCATTATTTTTGTTTTTTCATATGAAATTTGAAGATTATATTCTCTTGTAATATTATTTAATTCATGTATGGCTCTTTGTAAGTTATCTTCCGTCTCCGCAATTAAAATCTGGTCATCAGCAAACAGCAATGTGTCAACTAGATTGCACTAGTCCAACCCTTAAACATTTGGCTACCGACATGGGAACCACTAAACTAGCAGGAAAGAGTAGGCGGCGGCCAGGAATCGAACACGGGACCTCCCGAATGCAACCCTCGTAGAGTCATCAGGTGCTTCTTTTACGTTTTAGGTGAGATGGAGAGAAAGTAAAAATGGCAGAGGCATGTTATACATCAAAGCAGGTTTCTAGATGTTTGGAATGTTGCACTTGTATAAGATAAAGAAGAAACAAAAGAAAGTGAAACCGCAAACGGCATTAAGCACACTAAAAGGCTCTCTGATATGCAATTTCCATCAGATTAATTTAGTGACGCTTTGGAAACCAATGGAAGGAGCAAACTGGATCGCCTGATGAAAGTTTTATATATCGTAATTGTGTGATAGTGATTTCTTATCCTTCATTGTTCCACTCCCTTCTATAATTTATGGGAGGAGGTGAGAAAACCAGAAACCGGGGCTGATTACAATCCGTGACTTCGTGGTTACGAACGAACCTGTCTTAGTGGGTTCGGCCTCTTCTTGCAGCGAGCTACAAAGTTACAATTCCTTATCATAAAGATATAGTGAAAGTGCAGGCACCGTTTATCAAGGGCAGACCTTTATTTTCGCTTTCCACCTCCGAGGTTGATGGTTTAACAGAGCAGCTCTATTACAGAGAAACGAGTGGGGGAACACAGGAAATTCCAGCTCGTAAATCCTATTCTCCCATTCTTAAATTGTAGTGTAATTCAGACTGTCTTCCTCCTAGTCTTTTTTGCATGTTCAATTCAAACCAATGGGTTGAGTTTCTCGACACTTGCGTGGGAATGAACAATGATGTTTGTGAATTGAATGATTTAGAAAAACACTAGCAATGACTGTTATTATTTTTATTATCACTTAGCTAAAGGATCCTGTCTCTTATTCTTTTTCTTTATTTTCTTCTACTGTATCCTTCCTTAAACGGTTAGGTTAGATCGACATGAGATAATGAATGAATGAAATGATGTCGAAATGAACCCGGAGTCGATAGATTTAAAATTACCTGCGCTCATCCCTTTAGGATAAGAGAACCCCGAAAAAGGCCTTATCTGGGCAATACCCTAATCAACATTCGAACCCGAGACATCTTGAATGGAAGTATATGCGTTACTCCCACATAATGGAGGTGGGAGAGGAAGGATTTTTATTCCACAGAAAATTTGTCACGCGTATTTCACCGGAAATAGAAGTTTTGGAGCTTGTTGAATAAAAGGGAACTGATTCTATTCATGTACAAACTATTGTCACAAACAATTGTTCCTCTATACAAAACGTAAACGTGAACCCAAGGCAAAGAGCTCAAAGTGGATAGATAGAGTTAAACTGAAAAATTCAATGCCATGGCCGGGATTTGAACCACGGATCTCCTGGTTTCCGTCCAGTCGCTCTTACCCATTGAGCTACCATGGCCAACGTGCCGTCCTGATATTAAATTCTCCAATTGACTCATATATTTCCCCGGTAGACCACTAGGAACTCTCGCATCCGAGATACACCGTTTGTGGCGAGTTACTATTCCGCGTCTTTCTGTACCCTGTCTGCCTGCGGTATACAGCCACTTAATACCTTCCTAAGGGGAGTTAGCCACAATAGATCTGTATAGTCCACAGTACGTGCAATGGTCTCCCTTCAGTGGACGGAGAGGACGGCCGACGGAACCTGAACCCAAGATATCCCGTATGCGAGTGTCAGTTATATAGAACCATTGCTGTTGGTAAAATTACTGTGTTACCAGAAGGCTTAATAAATTAATATCACTTCAGAAATACCTTGTGCAACTTCTTACAAAGCTCGTCTTCTGAATCACGGTGAAGGAATCACCTTGCATGTGGTAACTGGTACAGGTGACATTTCACAACGGTTTCACCTCCTCACGCACACATATAAGGCAGCTATGTTACAAAAGGAAGTGTTGAACATTGCAAAGGTGGTGTCATAAGCTTAGGTGAACGACAGGTGTATGCACTTTAAATGAGTCACTAGATTAAGGTGACTGTGCTTGACTAACAATTATTTAAACGGCTCTTTCCTATCTACAGTTCCTAGAATTAATAAGGCATTCAAAAGGAAGACACATTTAAAAGCAGCTTTTAACGCTGTGTTTGGTTTAGAAACTAGAAGCAGAGATTTGTATCCAATACTACCTCACAATGTCTTCACATTTAAGAAGCTTCACTAAAAGCCATAGAGTAATTTAACCTGGGTAAGCAAATATGTAAAATGACTATTTCCAAAAGCTGATGATGTAAAACATTTAAATCACAGCATTATGGGGAGGAAAATCAATAATCTTCCTATAAGGACGCGAGGAGAATAAGTTTGATGTCGGAGTAGCTGGATGTTTATCTCTAGATTGCTATTATTAATTTTAAAAAGTGAATCCACTGGAGAGATTCTAATTTAAGTTGTCCATATCATCTTGTGTTAACTGATCAAGAATTTAAATTAATATATTGAAAAAGCTATCAAGTAATTTATTTATTTATTTGATAAGTTGCTTCTTGAGGAAGAGAAAGATATCTTTATGTTACGGTTGAGAAATCATCAACTTAAAACAAAATTAATGAAACTAAATTGAAAAGTTACGAAATCAATTTCTTAGCAAATTTTGACGCTTAATAATAAATGTAAATAATAAAATAATAATAATTAGAATGATAATAAAAAATTTTAACTTGGCGATCAGTAAAACGCCACATAATAAGTTACTTTACAATTGCCATGGAATGCACCCGGTAACGATTCCACCCGTTGGGGATTCACCCCTTGGATTCCCAGGCTTCGCCATTAAACTCTTATTATTTAAGTTAATTGGTGGGAATTAACCATTTCTTCACACCAGCCGCATATAGCCTAAGGTTTTGATTAGATAGAATCAAGCTGAAAAATTGAATGCCACGGCACGTCGGTCATGGTAGCTCAATGGGTAAGAGCGAAGGGACGGAAACCAGGAGATCCGTGGTTCAATCCCGGCCATGGCATTGAATTTTTCAGGTTGACTCTATATATTCAAAACCTTATCCTATATACGGCTAGTGTGAAGAAATGATTAATTTCCATCAATTAACTAAAATGATTAAGTACTTACAGCATAGTAAGTCGCCATTAAGGTATTTATCTCATGTGTTTATGAGAACTCCTAGTGGTTTACCGGGAGAACCACGAGTCAGTTGGAGAATTTAATGTCATGTTGGCACGTTGGCCATAGCAGCTCAAATGGTTAGAGCGGCTGGACGGAAACCAGAAGATCCGGGGTTCAAATCCCGGCTATGGCATTGAATTTTTCATTCTGGCTCTACCCTTTCATAGTGCCTTCTACACACGGCTAGTGTGAAAGAACAATTAATTTCTAATAAGAGTTAATTGATGATAGTAAGTCGCCACAAACGGTGTATCTCGGATACGAGAGCCCCTGGTGGTCTACCGGGGAAATATATGAGTCAATTGGAGAATTTAATGTCAGGACGGCACGTTGGCCATGGTAGTTCAATGGGTAAGAGCGACTGGACACTAACCAGGAGATCCGTGATTCCGTGATTCCATAGCATTGAATTTTTCAGTGTCCACTAGGAGAACCCAGAGACTTAATGTTTCAATTATGTAGTTAAATTTGTTTAGCTTTCTTTATCATCGAAATATAATATATTGCACTCAAGAAAATTTAATGCTGAAGCTAAAAAAATTCTAAATACTTACGCTAACTAAGGTATTATTATATCCCATCCAAAATAACATGTCAAAATGTCAACAGGAATGTATATTTTGAGGCTACCTGAACCACTAAAGGAAAAAGGCCACGTGTATGTGTCTGAATCCCCAACTAAAAAAAAAAATAATAATTAAAAAAATAAACAAACATGAAGATTTGGGTGCAAAGTACTGCATCCTCCCCTTCAACCCGAAGGTACTTCGGTAACCTGTAAAATTAACTCCCAACCAAAAGACCTACACCACCTTCATCCTACAAACTTCAATTCTAAATCCTACGCGCGGTAAAACCCTTAACGGGTGGGCACGTCGCAAAAAACTTCTGGCTAAATACAGCCAGCCAGCACGAGCGAGCGAGCGATGTGTCTGAAAGAAATGATAACTCAAAAACAAACGCAATCGATCAGATACCAAAATTGCTATTTAGATTCAGCATTTTCAAGGAAGCGACATGAACATTTTCAAAAATATTTAGTAGTTTCATGCCCTTTACAAAGTGTGAGGTTATTGGTTTACGATATTCTTTTGCTTTGCAATTTTATGTATACTCTTTGGTCACAAGCACGTTACAAGTAAGAAAGGAGACATGGCTTCTTATGTTTTATGAACTGGGTGGTTATAATGTTAATTATTATAATGAACAGTCATATGCTCCTGAAGTGAGATTTATTTATTATTTATCTTTATTTATTTACACTTATTTATTCCTCCCTTCCTCCCATCCTACCTTCCCCCTTCACCCCTTAATCGCCACCCCGCCTTATCTCCTCCCCTCCTCCCTTCCTCCCTTCCGCCCTTCCTTCCTTCCTCCCTCCTTGCTTCCTTCGTTATTTATTTCACTTTACTTATATATTTCTTAGAACCTTTGGATACGTGGGTAGCGTAAATAATATAAAGCAACAAAAGAGAACTTACCGTTTATTTTTTTTCTGCTCAAAGATGGCTCTGCTGTTTTTGATGCAGTATGTTATAAATATTTACACGAGGAATAAAATGTACCTATAGTTGGCTTAGATCCTCTGAAACTTTTTTTTGTATGAATTTTGTACAAATTTCTGGACCATAAAAGATGGTCAGAAACTTACTGCATACACACAATAGAATAGATCTATTTTTATAAAGTTGATATGCTTCTTGGGGTATCAGCCGTTTCCTAAACATGCGTTGTTATTTATTTTCAGTTCTTTAAAACTTAAAGAGCTGTTGCTATTCACTTGTTTCTTCCGATGCCATGGAAAGGGTATAAAATTCATACAGCCACTCAGTTTTAAGCAACTCACCAAGTTTTCGAAAAGTGAAAACAATTTAACTTTAGTGGGTAGAAAGGGTCATGTCAAAATTAAATCAAATTTAATTGAAGTTTTATATATACTTTACTTTTTTCAATCTTATGATTTTGGTCTTGCGACACCTTCGGCTAAAAGCAGGAACTGAGTTCCTAAACTGAAGGCAGTTAAGTTTAAACTTATTTATGACACTCTGTAAGTGAAGTTATTAACTCCAATTTGGCCACACCATTAATTTACCCTACAAGCAAGTCAAGTGTGCGAATAATGAATTGGGCCATAGAGAATATATAATTACGACAAAATGTCTTACGTGACAGGTGACAACAAGCGCCAAGGTCTTGTACGATGATCAAATGAGACAATTAATATGCTTCCTGTTACATACCCTAAATTACATAGCAAAAAAATGTACTAAGTTGCTGGCAAATTTTAATAATCCAGTAATTACACAAAGTGCATGTATACTTGCAGAATTATCTACTTAACATATTAAAAACTGGCAGTTACGTGTACAGAATTTAATTTATCAAAGCATGTTCATTACATTAAATCAGAAAATAAATAAAGAGTTATTAATTATATGATGCGTTAAGAGTTAATTTTTATTTCGTTTTACTTTATCTGCCATACATCTATTGAGCAGAGAAGGAACTTTGCTGCAGCCAAATTTTGATATCACAAAGGCAGGAGTGCGCGTTTTCCCATAGGTGTACTGCACATAGACTGTACTGTTATCCCTCATGCATGTAAACAACCGCAGGTACGTACAGCCTGACCACGACAGGTTGTTTACAGCGAGAAGAAACAAAACGGTCGCGTATTCTACACCTTGACTTTGCGTCTGCATTCAGTTGCAAGGCAACGCTTCCCTAGTTCGTGGAGTGCTACGTTACGTTGTTTTAGACGTTTGCTTCTAGTAGCAGTTGTTTGCACGTTCGAGGGTCATGCTACAGCTGGTCCCTATGTGATATCTATGAAATCCCCTTCTCTGTGTACGACAATAGTTAAGAATGTGTATAACAATTTACTTACTTTTAAAGGATTTTCCACTTCCTAGTAGTTGTCTCTTAATCTCTGTCTCCAATTACGACGGTCTTCCTATGATTTCTCCTGTATTCCTCTATGTCCAATCCTTTGTACAGTGCCTTATTTTTCACTGGTGGCCGACCGGCAGGCGGTAGGTGATGCAGCAGAAGGCAAGCTGCCGTCACAGTAAGCACATTGCTGCCGCGTGGAATACTTAAAATCTAGCGCTTAGGTTTATCATGTAAATTATAATTACAATAATCACATAACTTTGTCACAGGTGTTGAAGATGATGTCATGCTGCCACACGTCTCACACCTCTGGAGAAAATTTGTGTTCACATTAATTCATCTTCTGAAACTGCAGTAATTCCTCTTCTGATATTATCTTTCAGTTCTTCCAACGTATGAGGTTTTTCCCATACACTTTATTTAAGTTCCTCCATAGATAGAAATCGCATACCGTAAATCTTTTGCTGTCCTATCTTCAAAAATTCCCTAATTAATTGCAACGATAGATCAGCAGAGTATTGTAGTAGATATGCCTGTGTGCAATCAATGTTACACAAATATTCCAGAAATGATTTCATTATTGCATCCTTCTACCTCTGTGTGCCAACTGTTTCGCATTCACAGCACACCAAAAACCAAATTTTTGGTCATGCAATGGCATTCCGTGCATAATATTGCTTTTTTTTCTGTATTCCAATAGCTGTTGTTTTGTGACGATACATCACCATGTACCGAAAACACCATGCTTTGTCTGTGGAGGAAATAAGAAGGTAACTTTGGGTCCAGAGCGCCATCATTAACTTTACCCGCCAACCAAATGCAGAAAGTTTACTCGCTGTGTCACGTAGTTGCGGTTTCCTTAACTACGGTTATCTTATATGGTTTTAATTTCAGAAGTTTAGTGGCTTTCCAAGCCCAGAATTGTGAAACTCCCGTTGTTTCTAATAACCTACTCAAATATTTTCTTGGTGTGCATTCCAACTTTCGTCCTATCTCATCGACTTTTTTCTCTGAAGGCACATGGCGAGTTCTTTTAGGTTTATTACCAAGACATGTTCAATGTCTACAAATAAACATGTCACTTCTCTGCGAGATTCTGTGGGTACGTAGGAGTCATACACGAATATGCGGTGTGCTAAAGTATACACATATCTTGGCATTATAACAGAACTTATCACAACTTGACCACAAAGAACACAAGAAGCCGCACTAGCAACGGCCGAACATGCACTTTCGCGGAGAAAGGTGGGTGCCAGTAACTGTGAGAAGCACTGTGCGCACTCAGCTACCTCTCGCCGGCCGGTCGGACACCAGTGAAAAATGGGGCACCATATTGTTACCCAATCGGCAAACTCTACGGTACCGATCAATAAATGCAGGGGGAAGGCCGGTGGAGGGGGGCGTGTGGCATTGGTACCGCTTGCAGAGGCGTGACAGAGTGGAGGGAGGGGAAACCACAGGGGTGGCTGAATCTTCGTTTCCGTGGTCAGTTCGGCCATCTTTGCGGTCATTGTCGTGGCCAAATTGTTGTTTGCCGTTTCCGTCTTCGCTGTTATTTCGGCCTTCATTTCTTCCATCTTCTCGGCGATGTTCTCGTTGGCCGTCTTCATTTCTTCCATTTTGTGTAAAATCATTTCCAGTGCCGATTCCATGGCCGTTGTCCCACTTCACTAAAAAATGTTCTTTATTTCCACCGAATTACAATCGGAACACTTGCCGATTAAACAGAATTACGTAATGCACACAATTGCAATTCACCAGTTCGTCTGTCACAGGTTCACTGCACGCAGTTCCCTCACTGGGTGCTCCTCACGCTGCTCGCCAAGAACTGAACTGAACTCACGGTTTTTCTTCTTTTTAACAAGAAAGAGAAAAGGACAGGGGGAGAGAAAGAAAAAGCCAACAAGAGGAGTTCTGGAAAATAAAGGGGAGAAGATGAGGTAAGTAGGGGAGTCCCACTGAAAGCACCTCCGTTAGTGGCGGTTGATGCTCCTGCGCTCAAAAAGAGGCGCAGTTCTGGTAGGCTTACCAGGATATGGACCATGACACAAGGCCCTGACCATAGCCTGCGAAGTAAAGTGGGTGTGAAAAGGTTGAAGGAAAGATATGAGAGAGTTGAGGTATTACTTTATTATGTTGCAATCACTGCGCACCATGGGGAGTGGCATTGACGCCTAGCGGCGTCGGGGTCTGTGGTGCGTATCAGTCGTGTCCAGTTGCATGCTTATAAATCTGTTGTGGAGGAGATCAATCTTGTTGTGAAGTTGTGCGACGTCTTGGAGGAATGTCTCGGTGTCGAAAGAAGAGTTTGAGACCGCAAAGTGTAGTTCTTCTTGTTTTCGATGTATGAGGTCCAGAAGTTGCTGGTGCTGTGTTGTGGTCTTGGAGATCTCGGTGACTTACTCCTGCAGTGCTGTGAGTTGCTGTGTGATGGTAGAGACCCGGTCTTGTGCTGCTGTATTGAGTTTGTTAAGGTGTTCTGATGTAGATTGAAGATGGTTGTCCAGTGCTGTCGAGATTGACGTGAAGTTGGAGCAGGTAATCGATAGTTTAAGAAGAGCTTCACTGGCGGCTTCTTGGTGAGTGTTGGTGGCGGTGACTTCGTCCTCCAAGTTTCCCAGTCGGGTGGTGATGTTCAGGGCCTCTGAGTGGAGGTCCTGTATCTCCTCCGTGTGGGATCTGGGTGAAGCTGCGGCTGCGAAGTTTTCTTCTAGGCATCTGAGGCGAGTGTTGGTCTGCCGAAGTTCTTGTCGGAGCTCTTGAAGAAGAAATAGAAGTTCTGGTGATGTGGGGCGTTCGGTAGAGCTGGGTGCTGTCCGTCTAACACTCGTCTCGCCTAGGCGGGGGTACAGAGGGCACTGCGCTTGCCCAGTGAAGTGGCCGAAGCCACTGCAGGTTGCGCAGTACCGGCGGCGGCGGCGGAGGTCATGTTGTCGGCAGTCTCTTGTCAGTGACGGAGCACCGCAGTAGTGGCAGCGAGGCGGTGCTGAGCAGTGTTCCGATTAGTGCCCGTAGCTGCAGCATCGTCGACATGGAGCAGGTCGCTCAGTCCTGCCCGGCTCGGTTCGTAGGCACTGCCCCAATAGGGGCAGGCCACTACTCAAAGCCATGTTGTAATCAGCGGTGTCGGCGAACTGCAATCTGACGAGGTTCGTTGGTCCTCGGTGAGTGGTGATCCTTGATGTGCTGTGGGTAGACGGCCAAAGTTGCAGCGCAGCAGCGTGGATGAACTTGGTCGGCAGATCGCGGGGGGCCCCACGGACAACTACTGAGCGCAGCATCTGAACTGACGGTCGCCTCGTCCCTCTATTTATAGGTGGCTAAATGATTCTAGAGAATTCTTCACCATGGAGGGGGAAAACATTCTCGAGGTTTCGTGTTCTTTCAGGCGGCAGGAGGAGGGGGAAACGAAGATTCAGCCACCCCTGTGGTTTCCCCTCCCTCCACTCTGTCACGCCTCTGCAAGCGGTACCAATGCCACAGGCCCCCCTCCACCGGCCTTCCCCTGCATTTATTGATCGGTACCGTAGAGTTTGCCGATTGGGTAACAATATTATACGTCCTCTCCAGGTGAGTAGTGGGCGTCTCTTCTTTTTCCGACCTGAAAGAGACCAATTTATTATTTTCTCAGGCCATCTTTCCCGGTATAAGCACTGTACATGTCCGTTCCATTTTTTAGATTTGTTTGCTAATCTGTCTAGCACTGACTCTTCAATGTTTAATCTATAACTACTTTATCTAAGAGTAGTACTGGAGAATTCAAACAAATGACAACGAATGGAAATAATCATTTCTTCCATACCAGCCGTGTGTAGGCTAGTAAGTCGCCACAAAAAGTGCGTGTCTCATAGCACATGAGAACCTCTAGTGGTCTACCGGGAAACATACGAGTCAGTTGGAGAATTTAATGTCATGTCGGCCGTAGTAGCTCAGTTGGTTAGAGCAACCGCACGGAGAGCGGGAGATCCGTGGTTCAAACCCCGGCTATGGCATTAAATTTTTCCGTCTGGCTCTACTCATCCAAAATAACAAAGAATATTTCTGAAATCGTTCACTTCACAACAAGTATTTGACATAAGTTGCGTGTTTAAATAGCTCTATATTCTTTTGTATAGTAAGATTTTGTGAATCTCTTACCAGTAAAGCAGAAAAGTTATCTCGAATGAAGACTTCTGAGTATTGTCGCGAGCGCATTGTTGATTCGAGGCGGCGCGGGCAACGAGACGGATAGTGCAGTGCGGAGATAAAAGCTCGCCGAAACGGTGGGGGGAAGGAGACGGATTTCTAGAGAGTTCGTCTTTCTTCTAGCGCCGTCTTGATTCTTTGAGAACATTCCGGATAGTGAGTAACCTATAAAAAGGGAGCCGCCGCCTACCATGGTCAATCAGTTGTTAATTGAACTCGCGTGTGTGAACAGCTGTGTGAGCTGTGTTTTGGTCGTTGACCTTGCAGGTTTTATTGTGCATGTGACGTAATTCAGCGACTGTGAAGGTTGACAAACTGCGTTTCTACGGAAATAAAGAGCAATTTTTGGTGTTTGTAACCTGGACTTTTAATTTAACCCACAGGGTCACAGTATCTTTCAAAGACATTAAATATATCCCTATATTTAATTTGCCATAAGAATATCGTAAACATTTATTATTTTAATTAATATATCAGAGCCATTTTTTGAGAAAGTCAAAATGTTTGAAAAATGTTCCATGCAAAGAACACAAAGACCCACCAACCTTTTTCCTAAAAAGACCTTTTAGGCTCACTGGGTCTCAAAACATGTATTTCTGTTTAATTTCGATGTCTAATTTTGGGATAGAATGCCATACTTCTACTTTTTAGGCGTAGTAGAGAAAGTGAAAAGGGCTAGCAGAAAGAGCTATCATGCCCAATATATAGATATAAATAAATGCACATCAAAGGAATCTGACTTAGTTGAAATGAAATCCCTTAGAGAATTTACTGAGACTAATACCTTAAAATTGCAAGCTTGTCTTGGTAATGAAACGTGGCTAGCTATGTATAGTACTGAAAATATAAATGAAAAATGGAATAAGTTTTATGTAATTCTAAATAATTATATTGAGGTATGCTGTCCCATAATTAACAGAATCTGGAAACCAAAAAAAAAAAAAAAAAAAAAAAAATACAAATTTAGGTTATCTAGAGATGCTATGAGATTTAGGAAAAAAATAAAGGATATATATTTACTTGCTAAATCAACAAAACTTGAGCACTATAAAAATCAGTATAAACAATATAAAAAAGCATATGATGATGAACTGTTAAATATTAAATCACAAAAGGTGTTAAGCAGACTTTCTGATTCTAATAACTATTCAAAAACAGCATGGTCAGTAATAACAGTATTAGAAAAGAAAAGTCTAAACCATAAAATATCAATTTAATAATAAATAACTGTATTGAGAATAATCCAACCCAGATATGTAATTTATTACATATTTAATGAATTATAACAAAAGGAGGTTTAGGAAATTCTCTTTATCTGTACGATACTACAGTTGAGGAAATTCAAGGTCTAATTGATAAATTTAAAAATAAAAACTCCACTGGATGGGATGGAATTAGCTCTAAGCTATTAAAAAAATGTAAACATGTTCTGAGAATCCCCCTGGTATATCTGATAAATAAATCGTTAAACCAAGGAATTTTTCCAGATTCCTTAAAAATTAGTACTGTTATTCCAGTACATATTGTAACGGGACCGCTGGAGCACCCTGTACCAGCTGCGAACGGAAGGCAGGGGGGAGGACCGCGTTAGCCACACCTTCTCCTCGTTTGTCTTGTAGTGGTGACAGGCTTGTGGTTAGGGGAAAACATGACTGGTCGCCTGTTTTTCTCTACACCTGTTTCTCGATCTTTCGTTTACTGGAACAGTCTCCTGGTCACTAGAAACCGGCGATATTCCGATATAAAGAGGGTTACAGACAGACAGAGTTAGTCAGTCAGTTGTTGGTTGAGTGGGTCAATGAGTTGGTTAGTGTGAGCGAGAAGACGGTCGCAGTTCTTGGTGTAAGAGTTAGTCAGTGACGTGTTAATGAACGAAAGGATTGTGCAACGGAAGACTGTACGAACTGTGTATGAGTATCGGAGTTTATGTAATCGCGAGTACAAGTGAAGTTGTAACGGACGAACGGGTAAATTGTAATTGTGTGCAGCAAGTAATTTTGTGTAATTGGCAAGTGTTAAACTGTAAGTCGGTGGAAATAAAGAACATTGTTGAGTGGTGTAATTGGACTTTTTATTTCACGAACCCACAAAGTCACAATATGAAGAGTGACAAAAAAAAAACGTGCAAAACTATATACCTATAACCCTTACATCGGTAATTGCTAAGTTGTTTGAAAAAGTAATACTGAAAAGAATTGTTACTTTCCTAGATAAATATAGTGTAATAAATGACTTTCAACATGGCTTTCGGACAAAAACATCAACCGCTACAGCGCTTATAGAATTTGTTCACAATGTGCTAAGCAATCTAAATGAGAAAAAGAAAACTATAAGCATATTCTTTGATCTATCTATATTGCATTTGACTGTGTCCAACATGACAGAAAAGTATGGTAAGGGGAGTATAAGGGAGTATGGTATAAGGGGAGTTGCCAACAGACTAATTTCATCATATTTAAGAGGGCGTGTACAACACACACAAGTAAGTTTTAAACAAGGAATTCGAGTAAGAAAAATTAAATCTAGTGCTGGTATAGTTAAATATGGAGTACCCCAAGGCTCTGTGCTTGAACCACTATTCTATATATTATATTTAAATGCATGCCATGCAGACAATGAGCAAACTATGATCATGACCTGCAATTATTAGCTACTAAGGAATCAATAAGAATAAATACACTTTTTAAATCTTTAAACCTTAATAATAATCCTGGCATGACAAATTTCATTAAATTTGAGCTAAATAGTAAGAAAAAAGATACATTGTTTCATATTAAATTTGATAACATTATAATATAAGAATCTGACTGTCACAGTTTTTTAGAATGCAACTTGATAAACATATATCCTGGAATAATCATATTGATGACCCCTGTAAAAAAATAAGTAAAGGTTTGTACCTAATGAGGGAGATTGCAAAAACGTGTAATATAGATGTACTAAAAGCGCTATATTATGGATTAATTTATTCACATATTCAATACAGTATTGAGTTATGGTGTGGTGGTAATAATTCTCATATTCAGAGGGTTCTAGTACTACAAAATAAATTTATTAGAACAATGTTTAAAATGGGGATGCGTGAATCATGCAGAGAATGTTTTAGAAAAGAAAAGATGTTTACTGTTGTGTCTTTGTACATATATAAAGTTATTAATTTAATAAACCAGAAAAAAACAAAATTAAATAGTGAAGTACACAATCATGTTACTAGATGTAAATCTGACTTGCACTATAGTAGTTATAATGTAAAATCTGTAAATAAAGATCCCTGTATAATAGGATTACAAATGTACAACAGACTTGCAGCCATGTAAAAAGAGAAAAAAAAATTCTGTTAAATTTAAGCAATGTGTTAAAATATACCTTTTAAATAATCATGTACATAATATAAATGAATTTTTGCAAGCTATATAATGTTGTAAATTGTATTTTATATATTGAAAATGCTCGATAATTGTATGAGACTATATGCAGTAAATAAATAAAAATAAAATAAAATAAATAAATAAAATTAAGAATAATGTTATGTGTGTGTGTCCTTGTATGTAATCAGAATAATTCTAAAACAAAATGTGAATAAATGGCCAGTTCATAACTGAATTTAGATATAGGTAATATAATTTTGAGTTGAACTAGTACTTACTTATTAAATTTTAGATGAGTCGCATTTTTTAACACATCTGCTTCACTTTCGTACCTATTTTGAGGACATGTTTCGCAAATCTTCGCTTGCATCTACGGCTCTTGTGCGACTGACGCTAGATCCAGCGGTGTGGGTAATTCTGGGGTTGTTGCTGCCATCTGTTGATTTAGTGATGAACTGAAAAGTGGGATTCTCTTCTAGCGGGATTTCAAAGTTCATTAGTTGGTTTTTATGTTTTTCTATGTATATCCTCTCCCATATGACGAGTTCACTATGTTTTTGTACGTATTTTAGTAATTCTGTGCTATCTTCAATTTCATGATTTTCAGACCAGAAATGAGCTGCTATTGCGGACTTATCAATATTTTTGTATCTTAAGTGCCTGAAGTGTTCTTTCTTTCTAGTGCCTATGTTCCTTTTTGTCCTTCCTATGTAAATTTTTTCACAGTCTTTACACTTAATTTTGTAAATGCCTGACTTTTCCTCTGGTTTTATCTTATCAGTATTATTGCTGTGAAGTAGGTTTTTAATGTTGTAATTGTTTTTTGGTGCCAATGTTATATTGTATTTCTTGAATATTTTTTGGAACTTTTTTGTGGCCCAGGGGTGGTAAGTAAATTTAGCAAATCTAGTTTCTTGTTTTATTGGTGTGAGAGCTGTGATCTGTTTTAATTTCTTTTGAAGTTTGAATAATTTTAGTTTCTTATCTACAAGGTTTTTTCCATATCCATTTTTAATTGCAGTTTTTAAGATTTGATGGTACTCGTTTTGATATTCTTGCTGGCTGAGAGGTAGATTTACTAATCTGTGTGTCAGACTGTTGATGGTTGCATGTTTGTGTGGAATTGGGTTGAAACTATTTGCTTTGATGTAATTATCTGTGTGTGTTGCTTTTCTATGAATGCCAAATTCTAGTTTTTCATTGCCTTTTTTTATTTTAAGGTCTAAAAAAGGTAGAGTAGAGTCCTCTTCAGTTTCTACTGTGAATTGTATGCTGGGTTCTTGCAGGTTGAGTAGTTTCAAAGCATCATCTATTAGTTTGTAGGGCACTATTGCAAAGATGTCGTCTACGTATCTGTACCATGTTTTAAACATATGAGGGAAGGCTTTAGTAATATGTGTTTCGAAAAAGCTCATGTATAGATTGGCCAAAAATGGTGATAGCGGGCTTCCCATCGCTAGTCCTGAAATTTGTTTGTAATATTTTCCATCGAAGACAAAATAATTTTGATGTATACATAATTCAGTCATTGCCACATATTCTTCTATTGCATTGGCATCCAGGTTTATAGAATTTAGCCATTTTTTCAGTTGAATCAAAAGTTTGTCTAATGGAATGCTAGGGAAGAGGGAGCAACAACCCCAGAATTACCCACACCGCTGGATCTAGCGTCAGTCGCACAAGAGCCGTAGATGCAAGCCAAGATTTGCGAAACATGTCCTCAAAATAGGTACGAAAGTGAAGCAGATGTGTTAAAAAATGCGACTCATCTAAAATTTAATAATTTTTCGCTTCACTGTGGTGTTCCAATACAGTTGAATCTCGATATAGTACTTACTTAATGCTCCATTTATACCAAATTCTGAACATTAGACACATGCACATTCGCATGCGTGTAGGCATGCACGCACACGCACGCGCGCACACACACACACACACACACACACACACACACACACACACACACACACACACACACACACACACACACACACACACACACACACACACACATACACACACACACATACACACACACATACACACACACACACACACACACACACACACTCACACACGCACACAACAACAACAACAACAACAACAACAACAACAACAACAACAACAACAAAGGAGCATATCCCATACTATCATAAATAATTCTCCATATGAGTAGCACTCATATATTCTAACCAAAATCTGTTTCATTACACTTTTGTTAAGTTAAAGTTTATGCCTATGTAATGGTTCATACCTTCAAACATGATATTATGGATGGTATGTTTTCATGTCATTAAGGTATTAACTTGCATAGTCAAGGCTACTCTGGGAGTGTACGGTTAACGATTATAGTTCGAGGCTATATTATGTGAAAGTTATGTGCAACACTTTAACAGATCAATTGATCTCATTAATTTAAACTGAACTGAATTGTGATGAACTTGATGTGCTTTACAGCAACTTGTAGTACTGTTAGAAACTCTTTCAAACTAATTATGTTATACAGTAGGTACACCATATCTAAAAGTATGTGAAAGTAACCCAGCAATCTTCCTTATTGAAACATAATAGTAATTATGCTTATCACCATTATCTGATTAATATCTATTATCTGATCTAATCTCAGATTAAGTTCATTCTCTGATGGTTCTATATCATAGTACCATTACATGTCACAGGTAACAGTGCTAGCAGAAGAGAATAACTATTTATGTCACTACATTACAAGTTTTAGTAAATGGAACAGGGAGCTCTATGGTTCAAAGTAATGCACAGACAATTTATGTGTTCTTCTTAAAGGTTAATTATTTTAAAAGACCAATAAAGCACATATATTCTAAATTAAGAACAATCACAGATCTTCTTTTCCATTAAAAACAGTAAACTGTTACTAAAATTAGGCAAATGAGTCAACCTTGTTTAAACTTTTCTCCACTTACAAGTTTTTTAACGAAGACTAGTTTCTGGGAACTTCTTCCCTATCGTCAGTTCTGTGGTTGACTGATGATGCATCCAGTGTCTGCATCTGGCTTGGTGTCGTGCTACCATCTAATGTTCTGGTAAGTTTGATGATGTCATCTATGGCAGGAATTTCAAAGTTCATCAAGCGGTCCTGTTTCTTCGTAATAAATATGTTTTCCCAAATCTGTAGTTCTAGAGGTTTCTTTGCCTGTTTGATCAGTTCTATTTCTTGTATTATGTTGTGATTCTCAAATCAAAAGTGATGTGCTATGGCCGACTTGTCCATGTGTTTGAATTTAATATTTCTGAAGTGTTCTTTCACTCTTGTTTCTAGATTCCTTTTGGTCTTACCAATGTATATCTTGTCACAATCCTGGCAGCTTATTTGGTAAATGCCTGACAATTGAGTTTTTGGTGTGCTATTTTTCAGAAGGTGGTTTAGTAAGTTGCAGATGTTGTGTTTCTTCTGAGGGGCTAATTTAATGTTGAAGCTCTTAAATATCTTTTCAAATTTTTTGAAGTATTTTGGATGAAATGTAAATTTGCCATATCTGGTGTTCAGGTTTTCTAGTTTTTTTAACATAGTAATGTCCTTTAAGCTTTTGTTTCTTTTGTGTCTGTAGATCAACTTTTTGATGAAATTTGTGTTATAGTTGTTCAATTCGGCAACCTGGTGTATGTGAGTGTACTCCTGTTCATATTCTGTTTTTGTTAGCGGAATGTTGATTAATCTGTGAACCAAATTATGGAATATTGCATATTGATGTTGTACTGGGTTAAATGGGTTGCATTTAATGTAATTGTCAACATGTGTTGCTTTTCTGTCTATTCCAAATTGTAATCCTGTTGGTGTTCTTATGATTTTCAAATCTAGAAAAGGTAGCCATTCATCCTGCTATACTTCAATGGTGAAAACTATGGATTTTTCTTGTAGGCTTAGCAACTTTATAGCATCCTCGGTTAGTCTTCTAGGGACTATAGCAAACACATCATCGACATATCTAGGCCAACATTTGAAAATATGTGGAAAGGCTTTAGTAATATGTGTTTACAAATTGCTCATGAACAGATTAGCTAGTAATGGTGAAAGAGGGTTACCAATGGCCAAGCCTGCTGTTTGTTGGAAGATCTTGCTGGAGAATGTGAGGCAGTTGTTTACTGTTTGCTTTCCAATGATTACTGCCGCTAGATGATGGATTATTGGTTATCGTACTGGCATCTACTGGAAGCAAAACAAATTTATGTGTAAAATCAATTGGTAGTATTTCAAAATTCATTAGATAAGTGAAGTTTGTGCAATTATTATATATTTTATTGTAATATTTGTATTGCTTGACTTTCAGCAGCTTTGGTTTTTACAAAATCTAACTAGTTTCCCAGATCAGAGGATTTTAAGTTAACTAAATAATTGTAATGCAAGTATAGTGCATATGACTCCAAGTAATCTTTTGCAAATACTATAGATCGATGAATTGCTGTAAAGGATAGTCTGGTTTTATAAATACATGCAAGTTTCAGTTATTGTATTCAGAATAGGGCTTATTTTTCAGTAGGTTTCAGAGTACAACAATAACTATTCAACCAACTGTTACAGGCACAGAAGAGATACAAAGTACTCCATGCTACATCCGACTTGAGGGTCTTGAGGGCTACCTTGATTCTCCCAACTACCCAGACAGCTATCCTCCAGGGTTCCACTGCTGCTATGATATTGCTCGACCATCGCACCACTACTGTGGCGTCAAGTTCTATGGTAATGTATGTATGCACGCTCAGCATAAAAATACCTTCTATTGAAGAGCAGACTTGCGGAGAATAATAACTGCAAACACTTATAATAAGATGGAGGAAATGCAGTACTTTTACATAGTATTTATACCTTTGCAATTGTTATCTTTTACGTTCTCCAACACCTATTTTAGTATTAACTGTACACATGTGAATACAGTAATTTTGGGCTTGTTATGCATATAAGAGCTCACCTGAAAGTGCTTTTTCTAAATAATTTGGGTGCATAAATCTGGATCTGACATCAATGTGCTTAATTGTCGTCATAGCTCAAATGTTAGCAGTGTTATACACTGGTTTATAACTGTGCTATGTCAAAGAAGAAAAATTATTAAATGAATAAAGCATTTGAGGAACGTTTTATCATAGAATCATTAACACTTAAAATATGTACATTCAATTATTTAATGTATGAATCCAAAACTATAAAAGCTTAGATCATAAACATTAAAATATTTCCATATTTGAACTATTCTTTTAGAAAGAATTTCTCTATAGACATAAAGAGAGACATGTAACATGCTATGGCCTAATCATTACTTAGGGTTAAATTAAGTCTGGGTAACACAAATTCATTATTTTAATAACATAAATTTAAGTCTAACTTTCATTTAGTAATTTCAGTAGCTTTAATTTTAATTAAAATTAACTGACACAAAATCTCTTGTATTAATACTTTTAAATAAACTTAGAACATATATTTTTTGAGTGTAAAGGGACAGAAATTTGGACAAAACAGTTAATTAATAAGAAATGGTTTTAGATAGGAATATAGTTATAGCTGAAATGTTTGTTAAAGATGGAATATCGGGCAATTTTTGGACAAAGTTAAAAAAAAAAAAGTGGTTATGAACAGTGAACAAACTAATAAGGAACTTGCATTGTTATAATTAACTGTTTAGAAATAAGGATCTACTATAAAAGTGAGTATGACTGGTATAGAGCCAGGGCTGAACACCGGTCACACTCAATTGTACTGGCTTAGTTAAAATAAATAAGTAAACAGTTTTCACTATATTCAGTTTGTAATAAACACATTCAGATGTAATTTGTATACAGAAAAATAATATAAGTTTAAAAGTTTATAAAATTTATGTATATTGTTATCATTGAAAGGAGGTACATACAAAACATTATATACATATGTGTCAGATACTTGCCAACAACAAGGAGGTCGTTAGCTTTAGTTTAGTTCAATCAACTTCTGCCATGAGCACTATCCACTTTCAAAATGAGCTGCAACTTTTATTTCTCATCAAAATGTTTTCCACCTCAGTAGCGTAGATGGTAGTGTGTCTGCTTTACCTTCAAGAGATCCCGAGTTGGAACCTCCGTCAGGGTGACCTACCTGGATAAGGTTTTTCCAGTATTTTCCTTTATTCTGAAAGATGAATGTTTAGTAACTCTAAGCTCTATGGACCCTGAGCTCATTTGAGCATCATTTTACCCATTTCATTCATCATCTGATATCACTTAACGCTGTAGGATGTAAATTAAGAAAAGAAAATCAAGATGGTAAATAAGGCAAGTACTAGACCACATTATGCATTTAACCCTCCGTTAGGCATGTACCTTGGCAGAACACTATTGGTACTGTGGGGCCTAGGAGGCCCGTGCTATATTTTTGTATATATATGCCTGTATTTTATCTTTTTTTCATTTTTCTTTTTCTCCCCAGTTTTTGGCTTTATTTAGGATACATTACTTTTATTTAGTATAAGCATACTAAATACATCATCTAAAATATAATACGGACAAAGTATACATTATAATTTGCATTATAATACACGGTAAGAAAATAACATAATTTAAAATACATCTTGTCATTGGAAATGCTGAATTACTCGAAGTCGTCAACTATTTCTTCTGTTTCCCCTGACTAAGCAGTTATGGCAAATCATTTTGGCTTTTTTTCTTTTTTTCAAACAGAAAGGAGCATTATATTTCCCACATGCACATTTAGTTTTGCTGTTATTTTTGTCTTTACTGCACGGTTCACATCGTTTCCCTTTCAATGATTCTGGTGCATTCGGCAACTCATCCGCTGTTGTTTGTTCAGGTTTATATTTCTTTAGGTGCTCTTTCAGATTATTGGGTAGCTTTGATGCTGTTGCTCTTTCTTCTTTGTAGTGTTGAGATAGTAAAGCTAAGGGCAGTATTTTCAAATATACCTTTCTTGTGGAATATTTGTTCTGATTTCCAAGAAAGATAACCCTGGAATTAATATCTGCTATATTCAACATATGGTAAAAGATTACCATTGGCCACTTTCATGTTGTTCTGGCTATATTGTATGCAGTACACAATTTATATATTACATCAACTCCAAATTTAGTAAACGTTGTAATGCATGATTATTTCAAGCTTTACTTGACACCTTCTGACAGTTGGCTTGATGAAACATGTAGACTTGAGATCAAAACTACTGTTTCTGAATCTAATGATTTTGTTTCCACTTTATCTTGAGAATCAGAATCATCTGATTTCTAAAAATTGTCATCAAAAGGTAAGGCATCGTCATCGCAAAGTAGACGATGTACTTCTTCCAAATCATTGGAATTCTGTAGATCATAAGCTTTTACTGATATTCATGACGAAGAACTAACAGCTCCTTCCACTGGTAATGTAACATTTCACAACTTACTAACGAAGAAAAGCATGTCAACAACATGTAACAGGAGTGGGCGCAAGGAGCCCTCTAGACCCATACGACACCCAACTGCTGATTCGTCATTATTGTAGCTACAATAATAAAGAGAAAAATTTGTAGCCGCAGCAAACATTTGAGTAAGTGTAATGTTAGATGTCTTAGTCAGGCAATTACGTAGGTGCATTCATTCAGAAATTAAAGCATTTATATAAAGCTATGATCTCCCTGGCCCCATGTGACTAACAGAGGGTTAAAGGAGGTATAAAAAGTATCAAGTTAGTACCTTAGAGGTAAAACTGACAAAGGAAAAGCACAAAAATGATCTGTTACATTTGCATGTTTTTCTTTACCCATATTTCTACAAGCTATTCCAATGAAAGTTTATTCTTTCATCTAGTTCTTATTAATCAGGATAATTCATTCCACATTTACACATTTCACTATGGATGACTTGTAAATTTCACTACAATAGTGATTATTTTGTAAGTCTAACAAAGCCAATATCTTGTATAAGATTGAAATGTTAAATAAAATGAACATAACAGGATTAAACTAAATATATTTAACTTTACAGCTGAGCACCTGGTAGTCCTGCAAACTCCAGAGGATAACTCCTTCTGTCAGACAGATTGGTTAGCAATGGATTCCTGTGTTCCAGAGGGGGGAAGCAGATTCTGTGGAAATCTCACTGGTTCTTCTTGTAAGTGCATTATTATAATAATCTAACTTGGTATACAGAGAAGCTCTAAGTAGAATAACTGATCAATACATTCTATAACAAGCATGTGAGTGGCGTGCATATGTAATTCTTAGGGTTTAGTAACAAAACCCCTCTCCTTCTTTCTTCCCAATATTTCTATTTTAAGATCAAGCCTGGATAAGGCTTAAGTTGTTCATATGAATATTTAATATTCATTTCTTCTTCCTTATTTCATAATAGGCAATTTGGAAATAGCAAAAATACAGTTTTTATATCAGAATATTATATTTCACATAATATTTAAAAATTATAAGTAATTAATTAGAAATGGGACTGTAATACTTTGATACTCTTGATGTTCAGTAGGTACATCGAATTATGTTTAACACCTTGAAATAAACCTTCAACCTTTTGAATTCTTGAAAGTTATACTGTTTAACTTTATTCTACATAAGGAATGAAAGATATCAAAATGTTACATTATTATCTCATGTATGTCCCAAAAGAGTTACTGAAGTATAGTTCTTCACAGACCTTGACTGCATTTCTAATAACCTCTATTGTTAAAGAAATGTGCATATTTTACACTGCGTGTAAGAACACAATGCAGATGTATCTGAAAAGCATGATTAAAAACAAAAATAATATCATGCAATTATGCACAGAAAATGATCATGCCTTATTTTCAAGGGCTGCCAACTGTGGGACAGGTGGCATTGCTAGCTGGCACCAAACTGGTTCTGTCCCCCTTCATATTTCATCTACTGACTACTAGCTGTGCAAGTTGGTACATTATGAGAGTACCTGTTCTAATGTTAAAATGTGTTAGGGCTGTAATAATGCCAAAAAGTGACTATACTTTAAAACATAAAATTTTCATATAGTTTCGTATGTGAGAACAAACTCTTGTAGGTTTTTTTTTTGAGTGGAGGAAAAATCCATTTATTGATTCCTACTGTGTTGGAGGGCACAGTGGGGTATGTGGGCTTCACCTCAAGGGTACTAGTCCACTAAAAAAACTCCACCGGATTGGGAAGGAGCAGTGCTGCAGTACCACCTAAAGCTCCCGCACATTCCAGGAAGTGATCATGGCTGTCTCACAGTGCGATTCAGCCGAGTAGGTTTTTGATGCAGGGATACAAGTTCGACATGGAGCCCCCTATTTTGGGTGGTTTTAGGTAGGATTGCAGGTGTTATTTGTTAGTGCTGTGTCTTAAGATTATATGTTTGATTTTCACTACAAGTATTACTTGCATGTATGTCGGTGATCTTAAATTAGGCTAATATACCTTAAAGCTAAGTAATCTATACCTGAAAGTACATATAGTTTGTATTTGCATTATTGGCTTTGTCTATAATGGTCAGTTGATATTATCTGCCCTTCTGCATCATTAAATTGTGTGAGCCTTCTCATAGACCATATATCTGCTCGGTCGATTTTTGAGAGCACGCACTTGGGGGGCGGCATGCCTATGCTATTGAAGGTGCCAGTCTGTGTTACTCACGGAGGACCCTCTTTCCCTGGGGCTGCCTTGCCTTAGGTTAAACTCTTGTAGACAGGTGACATGGCTATTACACAAATATAAATATTTGTTACTAAATCTCCACTTATCTTAAGAAATTGATGTTAATAGTTCTTTCTTCTTTCCAATGGAAAAATCGATTTCGAAGGCAAATCGCATTCGTCCTCAGTGACATGGCTATTTATAGACAGATTCCCTGATGTCCATGTACCTCACAGAGGTACAGTTCATAATCTTGTAAACAAATTTAGAGAAGCGGGTTCTGTTTTAAATAAGAATTGAAAGTCAAGTGGTGTGTTCTTACAGAGGACAAACTCGAGGAGATAGAACAAAACTTACAACAAAATCTCTAAGTAGACTAGTACAGGAATCAGGAGTTTCACAATTCTCGGCTTGGAAAGCTAATAAACTTTTAAGGTTATATGATTATTGTAATTATAACTTGCACAATAAACCTATACAATTGAATTTAAAGGTCTGTGAAAATCTGACTCTGCTGGCTAGCTACTGCCCATCTCCTCCTAGAACTCTCAGCTGGCAAGCAACTGCCTGCCCGTTGCTAGAACTGTCTGTTGGCAGCCTGAATCAAGTCAAAAATAAGGCAGGCTACTAATGAAAACATAATTCTGTGAATAAGTTATCAACTTTACAGCTTTCCATACAATAAATATCAATTGCACATCAGTGCTTAAAATTCACAATAATTTTTGTTGTTGTTTTCAAATGCTAGGCTTTGGCAATGAAGCCATTAGCTTTCTTGCTATCCAATATTTCTGTGTAGTAGGTCCGGCAGGTAGAACTTCACAGGTTAAACGATGTTCTTCAGTCATTTCCTCTTCTTTGTTGCACAGAGGACAATTTGGACTTGTATAAATCCCTATTCTGTGTAAGTGTTTGGCCAAATAATCATGTTCCATAAGTAATCTAAAATTTGCTACTGCAGCTTTATATGGGATTTCTGGAATAATTTCTGGATTTTTAATTGAAATGTTCCATTTTTTATCTTTGGCTTTGTTAGACATTGGTTGGTTTTGTTTGTTTTTATATTTGCTTTTGATTAATCTTTTTATGAATGTAAAGGTAAGTTTTTACTTATGTTCGGAATTAAATTTGCACCTTTTTTGGCAAGAAAATCAGCTGATTCACTTCCAGCAATTGCACAATGTGCAGGTATCGACTGCAATATAATTCTTTTCTGTAGTTTTTGAAGTTGTTGGATCATTTTCAGACATTCTTTAATTTGGATTGACCTCATTTTATATGAACTTATTGCACATAATGCTGCTTTAGAAACAGAAAGTATGGCAGCATTTTTGAATTTATCTATTCTGTATAGAAGGTGTTGGAGTGAAATATGAATAGCCGTTACTTCTGCATCAAAATTTGTTGTGTGGTATCCTGCTGGTTGATAGAATAAGAACAGTGCACACTTTATTCCTGCTCCTGAGTTGTTGTCCAAGTTAGATCCATCTGTGTAGATATGTAACCATTCTTCAGGTGGGTATCTATTGTTCACAGTTTCTAATGCTAGTGCTTTTGGTACAGGTTTGGAAGTTTCAGATTTTGTAACTATTTGTTCTAAATCTAATTGAATATTAATTGGTTCAAAAGTTAGTGGGTTTTCTTTGATTAAAATGTTTTCTTTAGAATTAGGAAGATTCAGATCTGTTTTTAATTCCATAACTTTGTGTAGGAAACTTGTTTGTGTTTTCATTTTGATTGGTTGTAGTAATGTTTTCTCCAATTTTGTTGCTTTAACCACAACATTTTTTCATGTTGTATTAGTGCCTGCTCCTCTAAAGTTAGATGTATTGGATAGTTCCGAGTTAAGGCTTGCATTGCTGTGATTGGAGTTGATTTTGCTGCACCGGTTATTAGTGGCAGGGCTTGATTTTGGCATACTTCTATTGATAATTTTTTAATTATCAATAATTTTTTATGGTTAAATAACCATATACACAACTTTCACTTTTGTTTTACTACACTAACTACCATTTTTAATGATAAGAACTTAAAACTTAAAAAGTACAATTTTGTTGGTTATCACAGTAAACATGGATAATTAGTTATATTTATAAAATTTAGAGTCGAACTAGAACTTTATGCTTCATATTTTGGTAGTGCTTACCTATAATGCATTTCATTAGGACCTTCCTAACATTCTCAAGAAGATCCTAATAAAACATGTTATAGGTAAATACTAACAATATATGGAGCACTGAGTACCAATTCAACTCAAAATTATATTAATTTTGTGCTTCACTGTATCGTAGTCCTTACTCATCAAGGTATATTTATGTTTTGTTACAGTTCAATACCTCTTTCAACCAGGCTCCAGAGCAATGCGATTTATCTTCCACAGCTCTAATCTTAAAAAGAGTGATGATATTAAGTATCGCTACAGACTGAAATATAGAATATTGGACAACTGCAGAGGCTTGTTCCAAGAGCCACTCATTTCCAACATTCCAGGAGAGGCAGATATGCCATGTTATACAAGAATAATGGACAAGAGGGGTTCCATTAATACTCCATTCTACCCTAAAATATACCCTGAAAATGTTGATTGTGTCTACGAGTTTGTCCGGTAAGCAAAGAAATCACCTTAATAAAGTTTGAAGTATAGTACAGTATACGAGAGCCCCTAGTGGGAATATGAGTCATTTAGAGAATTTAATGTCATGGCAGCAAATTGGCCATGGTAGCTCAATGGGTAAGAGCGACTGGACAGAAACCAGTAGATCCTTGGTTCCAGTCCCAGCTGTGGCATTGAATTTTTCATGTCAACTCTATCCATCCAATACCTTAGACTGTATACGGCTAGTATAAAGAATTAGTATTAACTTAAGTAATAAGAGTTAAATGATGAAGCCTGGGACTCAAGTAATTACAATAGTAAGTCGCCACAAATGATGCATCTTGGATGCGAGACCCCCTAGTGGTTTACCAAGGAAATATGAGTCAATTGGAGAATTTAATGTCATGACCGCAAGTTGGCCATGGTAGCTCTATGGTTAAGAGCAACTGAACGGAAACCAGTAGATCCGTGATTCAAATCCCGGCTGTGGCATTGAATTTTTCATGTCAAATCTGTCCATCCAATACCTTAGCCTGTATACGGCTAGTGTAAATAAATGATTAATTTCCATCAATTACCTTTAAATGATGAAGCCTGGGACTCAAGTACTTACAATAGTAAGTTGCCACAAATGATGCATCTTGGATGCGAGAGCCCCTAGTGGTTTACCAAGGAAATATGAGTCAATTGGAGAATTTAATGTCAGGATGGCAAATTGGCCATGGTAGCTCTATGGTTAAGAGTAACTGGATGGAAACCAGTAGATCCGTGGTTCAAATTCCGGCTGTGGCATTGAAGTTTTCATGTCTACTGTATCAATCCAATACCTTAGCCTGTATAAGGCTAGTGTAAAGAAATGATTAATTTCCATCAATTAAATTTAAATGATGAAGCCTGGGACTCAAGTACTTACAATACATAGTAAGTTGCCATAAATGGTGTATCTCGAATGCGAGAGCACCTAGTGGTTTACCGGGGAAATATAAGTCGATTGGACAATTTAAAGTCATGGTGACAAATTGGCCATGGTAGCTCTATGGGATAGAGCAACTGGATGGAAACCAGTAAAACTGTGGTTCAAATCCCAGCCGTAGCTTTTAATTTTTCATGTCAACTCTATTTAGCCTGTATACAGCTAGTGTGAAGAAATGATTAATTTCCATCAATTAACTTATAAAAAAGATCATATTTGTACACCTTTTATGCATAGAATTTAAGAAATGCATGGTACTTTCATGATTATAGGAGGGCTTAAAGTTTCATGGAACATTTTTGCTGTTCCCTCTTAACTCTAGATTTTGCAGCAAACAGGGCCAAAGCTAGTTCAAAGAACCACAAATCTCTCAGCTACAATCCTGAAAATCAAGTTAATAACAGCACTAAAAAATCTTCAAATTATTTCATGATTAATTGCGGAAGTAAAAACTGCTGTGTATAGCAGTATATAGGATGAAAATAATAATGACTTATTCTTCTTGTTTAATGAAACCTAAACCCTATTATTTAGTCTCCAAAATAATAATTAAGTGCCATTTTACCCATATTACTCAGTTTGTAACTCAGTTTGAAATACGCTAAATTTCAGATAGTGTTATACTGTTTCTTAAGTAAACTGAAGTACTTACTAAGAGGTACGTCCAGAAAGTAAGTTCTGTTTGGTAATAAAATTAAATTGTGTACAGATACAGAAAAATTATTTATTGCACAAAATTCTACAATTCTTAAACTACATTTCCACATAACTGCCGAAGGTTTGCAGGCATTTGTCATAGCGAGGCACAAGTTTTTGTATACCTTCTTCATAGAAAGTTGCCACCCGTGTCTTCAACCAGTTGGAAACATTTTCTTTCAGCTCTTCATCAGTGTTGAAATGTTGACCGCCAAGGAAAGATTTGAGATGCAAAAACAGATGAAAGTCACAAGGAGCAAGGTCAGGACTGTATGGGGAGTGGTCAAACACGTCCCAGCCAAATCCCTGTAGGATGTTTTTCGTGGCATTTGCAGTGTGTGGTCATGCGTTGTAGTGAATAAACACAACACCTTTTGACAGCATTTCTCAGTGCTTACTCTGTATTGTGCGGCATTATTTCCTAAGTGTCTCGCAATAAATATCTGCTTTCACAAGCGGCAGGATTTTCAATCAATGCCAGCATTGTAAACAAGCACAACAAAGCATACGGGGCTGACAGCGATCTCACAATGGCGTACGTTTCTTCTCCTTGATACAGAGTGTCTATCGCACAAGTGCGCAACTGCAATCGCAGCACTGCGGCGGAGATAAATTCATATTCATTTATTGCATCCGTAAATCATACAACTCATGATGTGGAATTGTCAAATTACTAACTACACAAAAAATAGTAACAAAAAACAAGAATTACAATAAGTTGTTAAGCATAATAACCAAATTAATAATTAAAATTACATTCATTTTATTCCTACCCTTTGTCATTTAAATACTCTTCTACTGAGTAGTAACACTTTTGTAACAAATACTTCTTTGATGTGTTTTTAAACTTTGTGAAGGACTCAATGTTTTTTATTTCAGTTGGCAGTTTATTGTAGATATGAATTCCGTTGAATTTAAAACTGTGCTCATACATTTTCTTTCTATGATAGGTGACATGTAAGCTTGAACTATTTCTCGTGTTATGGTCATGAATATCATTGCTTTTTTTAAATTTATCTAAGTTCGTTTTAACCTGTACTATTATTTCTAAAAGGTAAATGCTTGGTAATGACAATATGCCTAATTTTTTTAACCATCGCTTACAACTATCTTTTCTCTTTAAATTCATCATAATTCTAACTACCGTTTTTTGGATTCTAAATACTTTGATAATGCTACTACTATTTCCCCATACTGTTATACCATAAGTAATTAATGATTGAACATTTGCAAAATAGGCTATTCTTAATGTATTCAAATTTACTGTGCTTCAAAATTGATATTTGGAAACAAATGCTACTTAATTTCTTCATCAGACTTTCAATATGTATATTCCAATTTAGACTGTCGTCCATCCAAACCCCTAAAAATGTTGTCTTTCCTGTATATTTAATTTCATTTTCATCCATTATCATTTCAGGTAAATTAACTGCCTTATTGATTTTATTATGAAAACCCAATGCCTGACTCTTATCCTTATTTATAACTAACTTGTTATTTTGAAACCAAGTTGATACTTCTTTCAAATTATTTATTACATTTTCTTTGAGTTCGTATTTGTATTTGTCTTTATTTCATCCTTTGGAACATAATACATGTTATCATTTTGACCTGATATCAAGAGGCTCGTATCATCTGCAAATAAGGAAAATTTTAAAGAATTTTGTGAATAAAGTGCCAAATCATTAATATACAAACAATTGAAACAATTAACTTTAAAGAGAGTCGATTAAAGACACTAGACAACACTTACTTTTAAATTTTTCCGGAACTAGTTTCAGAGGCTTTGCCTCTATCATCGGCCGGCTCGAGAGTCGAGAGCCGGCCGATGATAGAGGCAAAGCCTCTGAAACTAGTTCCGGAAAAATTTAAAAGTAAGTGTTGTCTAGTGTCTTTAATCGACTCTCTTTAAAGTTAATTTATCATAACAACACTGTTTTCAACACTTCCAAGAAAGTAATTGATACAAACTTACTTTCTGGATGCTCCTTGTATATCCTAAACAGTATGGATTCTTCTATATTGTGATTAAGTAAAAACAGGAAACAAAGGAAATGTACAGTAAATATAGTTTTTCTTTTTGGAGTACAGATTAAATTCTGTCTGTATAGTGGCTTTATTTAAGTGAAGTTATGACCAACAATTTTTCAGTTTTCAAGCATATAGCAAATATTAAAACAATATATTTCTTTTCTCTTAATATATTTCAAATTGGAAACATATTAACTGAAAAGTAACACATTTTTGTAATACAATAGAGAAATATATGTTAGTTACACCTCTTTGTTTTTCTTAAAAATGAATTAATTTTTAACTCCACTAACTATGATGTCCGGGCTTGTAGGCCGTGGTCCATTTTTTCTACCTTCCAACGTTTCGCCGAAGACTGCGTTCGGCATCATCAGGGTTCTAAGTATATAGACCCGGAGTCCAACACAAGTGTTGGACAAGTGTTGTGTTGGACTCCGGGTCTATATACTTAGAACCCTGATGATGCCAAACGCAGTCTTCTGCGAAACGTTGGAAGGTAGAAAAAATGGACCACGGCCTACAAGCCCGGACATCATAGTTAGTGGAGTTAACGACGCCGGCCGTGAAAGCCTCAGTATTTATGGAATTAATTTTTCCTTAGCAACTTAGCAATACCAAAGAGAACCAACTATTTTGAAACAAGTGGGATTGCTCAGGCAGTTTCATCTGTAACCTCCAAACAGAAGGCATGGATTCGATTCCCATAGCCAACCTACCTGACCTATGGGATTCTTTTGGAATTTTCCTGTGTTGCCAGGCGAATGTTGAGTATTATGTGTTCCAAATGGGATTATGTTTGTCCTTGAGCACTACTAGGTGAGCAACCAATGGGAATCCTGTGGTGTTGTCGTATTGCATTCCCCCTATGTAGTGTGTGATGAGCGCCAAACTAATCAGTCTCTAATAAATGCTATTTGCGCTAAGACAAAAATTCACACTTTGCAAAAGCTGATCCACAAGAAAGGAGAGAGTAATATATTTAACATAACCGTGAAAACCCCATATTTTTAGCTCAAATGGTTTTCCTAATACAAATAAATAAAGTAGATACCATTATATAATAACAATGCATTGCGACGTAAGCACTGTAATGAATATCATTATTGGTTGGCATGTATGCGTGAACGTACATTGGAAATTACTCAAAACTGAAACGTAAACATTTGACATGACATGATGAAATAAATATGTGCTTTGAATAAGCCAAGGTGTTTGTTAAATTCGATGAGAGGAAACAATACACTTTCTGCTGGTCTGGCAGAACGTGTCTGTCACATTATATCTTTGTGAATAGTTCGTAATCTCTATTTACTCTAGAGAGTTCAAAGCAGTACTATTCAATTACTCTTCCATGAAAAAGTGTATCAGCTGGATCAATGAGGTACGATCCACCTTCCCCCTTACTACAGCCAGAACAACCCAATTGAGTTAATGTGGGCTCAAATTATGTTGCAAATAGGAATAAAATTTTTGAACTGACTGATGATAGCACGTAACGAGATTTTGGAACCTATCATCATAAATTTGTAGCTCTCAGACGATGAAGACAATGACAATGACGAATTATTTCTTAACATAAGTAACATTCACAGCTATATGGATGCACTGCTGGTATTTTCATTTGATTAGAAATATAAGTTATTCATAAACTATAATTAATTTTAAACTAAATATTTAAACCATTTGCATAATATACAAATATCCATGTTACAATTGAGATTTCAACAACTGCATTACTATAAAACTTTGGAAAATTTAGTTTGTGTTAGCGCCAAGAACACTCGCAAGTATACGAGAGAGAAGGGAAATATTAAAAGAGTGGGGATAACGAGGTGGCAACGTTGAAGGCTCTAACGCATCTGATTCGCTACAGGAAAGAACTCTTCCCATTTAAAACTCATAATGGGTTAATTACAGTAAGGAAAGCGGCCAGGGTTTGATCCCACCCATGTGGTGGGAATTTTCGGTCCCAGGTATTGGACCGGTGCCCACTCAGCATCGTGAGGAAAGTGAGGAGCTTGCGCTAGGTAAGCGACCCTGGTCATGAAAACCAACATTCCAGCTGGGGGATGCCGAGATGCTGACCACATCTCCTCCCCGTATCGGTTGGATGATCGCTCACCTCTGCCATGCGTATGTGGGCATGAAGCCGGCAGTTGGGTTGGTAGGCCAAGGCTCTGCATAGGGCTGTCGCGCCACGGGTTAACAATAGGTTAATTACATCCCCCGAAATTCCTGTCCCTCCATTTCATCTCCATTATCACTTCACATCATCTTTCATCTGGTGGTCTCTTTCACGGTAGAAGTGTTCGCAGGTGTCTCAGCAATGCATGGCAGGATGATATACTCTGAGTGAACCATTTCTTCCTCCGGCTGGTTGAACCAGCTGCTGGGACCATTTCTGAACCAGTAAGGGGGAATGTTCATTGTCCTGATTTACCGGTACAAGTTTCCATCTAAGTAACATGTAGGGACCATGCCCTCCGCACTGTCGTGACTCCTTGTTACAGCCGTCCTCTGTTTCCTCTCGCTTCAACCTTCCTCCCAGGGATGCTACACTTGGGGGGCATAGGTACAATAGATCAAGACTGTTTGCACTGCCGAATCCCTCCGTAGTCATCCTAATTCTACTTTATTTTAAGTCAGTGTAATATATAACTGTAATGTAATGTATTTATTCTACAGGCCTAACCCATTTATATGTGGAATAAGGATGCGTGCACTGGAGTTTCAACTCGAGCCATCCATTTGGACTCCATTTGGAGGAGCATGTTCAGACTACTTTCAGACTCCAGGATGTGGCTTCCTATGTGACTCCATTAATTTTTCTTGTAAGATGGTATACCTGCATTTTCAGTGTTAAGTATTTAGTCAGTATAATGCCTGGATTTTTTTTTCATCATATTCTCTTCTTTGTGCTATATGAGTGTGGTTCAATAAGTACCTGTTTTTGAAAATAGATGGTGTTACCATCGAGTACTGTCATTGTTACATGTCATGAAAACAAGTTTGGTAGGTACTGATTCATAGGCTAGATTAGATTTGGCAGGCATTTCAGTTATTCAACCTAACTGAAGAGTTCAATGTGTTTTCGCTAAAATGGAAAAAGTGCAACATCTTTCAGTGAATCACTTTTTACTTTTGGGTATGGGAACCTTGAAGGAAGATAAAAGCGAATTTGGAGGCTGTTTATGGGGCCATCTACCTTTATATATTGGTTTATACATTGGTCAAACATCTCATTTTGATGAGCACTCCGGAAACACAGCAGATGTGATTACAAGGAAGTCATTGAAAAAGTCCACAGTGTGATTCTCGCTTTTTTTTTTTTTTTTTTTTTGTAATTTTACGTCCTCCAACATTAAGTCATCTAGGACGGTGAATAAAATGGGTGAAATGATGCTCAAATGTGCCCAGTGTCCATGGAGCTTAGAGCTACCCGACATTATCGTCTGTGACGATACGGGAAAAACCCGGAAAAAAACCTTATCCAGGTAACTCACCCTAACCGAGATTCGAACTCGGGACCTCTGGAACGTGAGGCAGACATGCTACCATCTAGGTGGGCAGATTCTCACTGATTGTGCAACAAAACTTCATAAAGTTGTAGAAGTTACAGGTATGTGGATGGGAACAACAGTTCATATATTATATAATAAAATGGAGGTATAAAATTGTTGGCCAGATAAGTGCCGCATTTTCTCACATTGGACAACAGACTTTCAACTTCAGAGCTACGTTTGGACTATTTAAGCAAGATCTGAAGGATTTTTTCAGTTGAATTGTCACTATTGATGACCTCTGGATTCATCATTATGCTGATGAGCAAACAATCAAAACAATGAAGAGCTTCCAGCAAATCTGACATAAAGTAGGCAAGGACAGTTCCATTAGGCAGAAAAGTGATGGCAATGATTTTTTGGGATGAAAAGGATGTCATACTCCTGGACTTCTAGTAAAAATGCAAAATGATTACTGGAAAATACCACAATGAGTTACTTGTTCAATTCAATAAGAAGTTGAAGGAGACATGGCTTCATTTGGTAAAGAGGAATGACAGTATACCATGACAATACACCAGCACATTCATTCAGCATCGTCACCACAAAACTGTGTGACTTGCACTAGTAAGTTAGTAATCTTTATTTCCATTTCAGTTACAAATTATTATACATTTACATACTTGTTACTACACTGAGTTGCTGGTTAACCTTGGGCCCAATAGACTCAAACTCTGAGGATGTCGAGCTAATGGGTCCCTATTGGAAACTTATCTAAAATAACTTCATCTTCATTTTCGTCATATTTACTTATCTTTCTCAACCATTTGGCTCTTACTTTGCCCAAAAAGTTCCCAATTTCAATTAAATTTTTCCTAGTTTTTACACTCATTAACTTCATTGCTTGAATTTCTTTTGGTAGCCTTGGCCATCCTTTTTTACCTATCTTCTCCCTAAGCAACCTAGTTTCTTTACATACTAAAAGCAAATGCCTTTCTTTATCCCTTTGGTGAGACAATGGGCATTCCTCCAGATCCCTCCCTCTTCCCAAACCCTTGAGTTTCACAACCCCTGCTCTGGCCCATACAGCTTTATCACAAATATCAATGTATTTTTCCCTGTTCCACATCACTTTCATCTCTCTATAAATTTCCAGTGAACTTTTCAAGTTAAAGCTTCCTAACATTTCTTGCCTTTCAATATCTTCCGTTCTTAACCTAAGTTCTTTCCAAAATCCACTTTGCAATAATTCCCTATTTTCCCACATGACACCAAACCATATTTTTGACATCATTTGCTTTATCTTATTCAGCCATGAATCTTTCTGATTTAGTCTTTCCTGTACTATCAAGCATTGACGTCATCTAAACTCCTAATTCTGACCCAATAATTTAACACCCTTTCCACCATTATCCCTCTAGTTCCCATTCTTCCCAATTCTGCTTGTGCCATTTGGTGAAGCTCGTGGCAAGCCCAAAACTTGTTTGCAAAAGTTTCTATGTATCACATTCATATTTGCACACCCCTCCTCCAAACCCCATATCTCTACCCTATACAGCATTTTTGCTTCTACTATGGCTAATGAATTACACTATGAACTGTTGCCTCACCTGCCATATTTGCCATACTTGAATCTCTGCAATTTCTTAATTTTTCCCAACAGGAAGAAATTGCTTTCAGGAATAAAATTTAGATTAAATGACAATGTAATCATAGAGATGAGGCATATTTTGTAAATGTTGACTACTTTATAGAAGTTAAAAAGATTGAAGAATGCGTGAAGAAGTGCATATCCCCAGAGGATTATGTTGAAGAAATAAATAATTTCTGTTTGAAAATATTGGTGTCCTGATTCTTAACACAGGTATTTATTGAATCCTCTTCTAATAATTTTAAAAACTAACATTTATTTCTATGTAAATTTACGGCCACTGATCCAGAATAAATGAGGTTCTACTATATTGGTAAATCAAAGGTATCAAATAAAAATATGGAATATAAATAAAGTAAAAACTAGAAACTTTAACTGTTGAATTCCTTCAACCATCCAGTTTCACAGGCACATCGCTTTAAATACAGAAGACAAATAGCTATAAATACATAAAATATGAAGCTATTAACAGTGAAGCAAACAAATATATACAAATATAACAATTTGTAACTTAAAATGTCACTTATAAGAAATGATGATAATTCTTATAAATTCTCCGGAATCGCGATTTTATGTAAGCTTATACACATCTTCAGCCAGAAACAACAAAGCTGTCGCCATCGTTACAAAATGCTAAATGTTGATATGTTCTTGTTAGTACTACCAAAATCTGAAAATAAAACAAATTTAAAAACAGAATCGACTGCCAGTATTTCAAAATGCATTAAGCAATGTTTGTTTTTTAAAATAAATATATTTTCCCAAACCATTAAATCTATTGGACCATTTAATTGTTTTAATAACTTAACTTCTGGATTTATTATTAATACATATTATTAATACTGCTTTAATTAATGGTTTTAATAAAGACTTTATAAATAAAAAAAAATTGAAAAATTCAAATATCAAAAAGCTGTTAATGATATTTCTATCCTTAGAAAAATAAAAGACGATTATAATTTTAAAAAAAATTTACTTACCAACCTAGGTTAATAAACATTTTCAAAAATTGTGTAAAGAGTTTGATATAACTTTAGTTCCTCAAAATAAATATAGAATTAACAATTTATTACATTTCTCTGTAAAAGATAAAATTCCTAATAATAAAAATTGTGGTATTTATCAGTTTAATTGTTTTGATTGTGATAAAGTTTATATTGGAAAGACAAAACGTAATTTAGAAACGAGAACGAAAGAACATTTTCGTAACATTAAGTATAAACAGACTGATAAATTGGCCATAGCAGATCATTTTTGGTCATTTAACCATGAAATAAATCCAGAAGTTAAGTTATTAAAACAATTAAATGGTCTGATAGATTTAATGGTTTGGGAAAATATATTTTTTTTAAAAAACAAATATTGCGTAATGAATTTTGAAATACTGGCAGTCGATTCTGTTTTTAAATTTGTTTTATTTTCAGATTTTGGTAATACTAACTAAAACATACTAACATCTATTGTTTGTAACGATGACATCAGCTTTGTTTCTGGCTGAGGATGTGTATAAGTTTACACGAAGTCGTGATCCCGGAGAATTTTTAAGATTTATCATCATTTCTTATAAGATAAGTGAAGTTTTAAGTTATAAATTGTTATATTTGTATACAAATAGTTATGTTTGATATTATTCAAATGCCCAGAAGAAAAGTAATTTTATTTATGATTATTAAATATTATATAAACAGCTAAGAAGGGATTGAGAGAGAGAGAGAGAGAGAGAGAGAGAGAGAGAGAGAGAGAGAGAGAGAGAGAGAGAGAGAGAGAGAGAGAGAGAGAGAGAGAATATCTGAGGTGGGATATTGTTTACTGAACTTATGATTTGAGTATTAAATAATGAATTTTTTATGTATAATTCTCTTAAAAGACGAAAACAATAGAGGGGAAATGAAACATTAAAAAGGGGTTTCACAAAATTTTAGCTTCTAAAATTGTGATATTACACATAAAATACTGCATTTCTTCTCAAAACACATCTAAGTTGGTCAGCTATGCATTCATGAGAAAATGGTTTTAATATAAACACAAATTTATATGGAAAGGTAATATCTACCTTTACAGTTTAAACTTACACATGTCTGGTGAAAGAATAATAAGGTTAATTATAAATCAATATATCTGCTATGTCCTAATATCTGTTATCTTTGTTTTTACTTTTTATCTAGGGACTGCTGTATATCAACCAGGGGCAACAAGTCAAAAATTTCACTTTCATTCTGACGAGGTCAACAGCTATACTGGATTCTTGATTTCATTTGAGCAAGTATATAGATGCTGACATAAAAGATGGATCAAGTACATATAGTGCAGTCGAACAATCAATTTCTGCTCAGGTTGAAAGATTAAACTGATTCATAAGATAATCAAAGAACCAGTTACCTGGTGAGCACAAATATCAAGCAAAGCATCAAAGAACTTGAAACCATTTCATCACATCATTTTTGCTAACAATTAGAAATAAACTTAATGAGTGGCCAACAGCATTCCAGCACTCATAACTGTAATAAGGCCAATGAGCAAAGGAATGCAGTGCAACAATATCAACAGTTTTTGCTAAACTTGTTCAACAGAGATTTTATACTTTGTTAACTGATATACCTATATTATACTATTTTATATTAAGGGCAACAACTCTTTTTAATCATTACTTGTTGAGTGTGTTGGAGAACTGTGATGTTCTTTGTGAATTTAGCAGTTACATATGTAGAGGAAGCACAAAGCTTTGTCCGTTTTATATTGGCTTTCATGAGTTGTATTGTTTTCTGGAGCATTTATTTTGATATAAGAATTGTATCAAAATTTAAAATATGAAACTTAACTTTTGAGGTTCATTTTACAATCAATCAGTCTCTTGGAAAGTTACAATCATCCATATCTTTATTCTGAGATAATTGCTGAAGAATCCCTAGAATTTATTGTGATGTGTTTTCATTATTGGTATATTTTTAAGCTCATTTCCTATAGTTGCATCAAATTTTAAACATCTTGAGGCACAAGCTCTTACGAGTCCAAGATAAATGCAATGTTGCCATAGCTACCAAAGACATTACAGATGCATAGGGATCCCATCAATTTAAAATGTAAAAATTGGACTTTGCTCAAGAAGTAAAACAAAGTAAAAGGTTCGGCTAATAAGTCCCAGGCCTCACAGTTAAAAAAAAATCAAAACTTTGATTATTAAATTATAGATGAGTTGTATTTATTACACATCAGCTTCACTTCCGTACCTATATTGAGGACATGTTCCGCAAACCATTGTTTGCATCATCGGCTCTAATGAGACTGAAGCTTGATCCAGTGGTATGGGTAGTTCTGGAGTTGCTGCTGCCATCTGTTGATTTGGTGATGAATTTAAATGTGGGGTTGTCTTCTGGCAGGATCAAAGTTCATTAGTTGGTTTTATGTTTTTCTACGCATATTATCTCCCATATGACAAGTTCACTATGTTTTTGTACGTATTTTAATAACTTGGTGCTATCTTCAATTTCATGTTTTTCAGACCAGAAATGAGCTGCTATTGCAGACTTATCAATATTTTTGTATCTTAGGTGCCTAAAATATTCTTTCTTTCTGGTGCCTCTCTTTCTTTCTGTCCTCCCTATGTAGATTTTTTCAGTCTTTACACTTAATCTTGTAAATGTCTGACTTTTCTTCTGGTTTTATCTTATCACTATTATTACTGTTAAGTAGGTTTTTAATGTGTGTTTGGAGGAATTTAGTAACAGTAACGTCAAAATTAATATAAAAATTATTTGTGGTTGGTTTATTGACACTCGTCACTTACTTTTTCATATATTTATGAGAGACTAGTTTCAAAGGCCCTGGCCTCCATTTTCAATCTCTTGGGAAGAGATTGAAAATGGAGGCCAGGGCCTTTGAAACTAGTCTCTCATAAATATATGAAAAAGTAAGTGACGAGTGTCAATAAACCAACCACAAATAATTTTTATAGGTTTTTAATGTTGTAATTGTTTTTTGGTGCCAGTGTTATATTGTATTTCTTGAATATTTTTTGGAACCATTTTGTGGCCTAGGGGTGGTAAGTAAATTTACCAAATCTAATTTCTTGTTTCATTGGTGAAAGAGCTGTGATCTGTTTTAATCTTTTTTGAAGTCTGAATGATTTTATTTTTTTATCTACAAGGCTTTTTCCATATCCATTTTTAATTGCAGTTTTTAAGACTTGATGGTATTCGTTTTGATATTCTTGCTGGCTGAGTGGTAGGTTTACTAATCTGTGTGCGAGACTGTTGATGGTGCATGTTTGTGTGGAATTGGGTTGAAACTATTTGCTTTGATGTAATTATCTGTGTGTGTTGCTTTTCTATGTATACCAAATTCCAGTTTTTCATTGTTTTTTGTAATTTTAAGGTCCAAAAAAGGTAGAGTACAGTCCTCTTCAGTTTCTACTGTGAACTGTATGCTAGGCTCTTGAAGGTTGAGTAGTTTCAAAGCATCATCTATCTGTTTGTAGTGTACTATTGCAAAGATGTTGTCTACGTATCTGTACCATGTTTTAAAAATATGAGGAAAGGCTTTGGTTATACGTGTTTCGAAAAATCTCATGTATAAATTGGCCAAAAATGGTGATAGAGGGCTTCCCATAGCCAGTCCTGAAATTTATTTGTAATATTTCCATCGAAAACAAAAATAATTTTGGTGTATACATATTTCAGTCATGGCCAAATATTCTTCTATTGTATTGGCATCTAGGTTAATAGAAGTTAGCCATTTCTTAAGTTGAATCAAAAGTTTGTCTATTGGGATGCTAGGGAAGAGGGAGCGGACATCAAAGAATACTAAAGTGTCTTGAGGTTTCAGTTTAAGATTTTGAATTTTTTCTACCAGGTCTAAAGAGCTTTTTATGCTCAGAGTATTGTGCGGAAAAACAAACTTTTTGGATAGCCATTTTGCCAGGAGGTAAGTAGGAGTGTTAACATTTTTTACAATGGTTCTCATGGGTATGTTGGGTTCGTGAAGCTGATGTGTAATAAATACAACTCATCTGTAATTTAATAATTCAAAACAATGTCATGGCGATTTTTGAAACTCTCGAGGTATCCATTAAAAGCTCTGAAATTGTCTTTGTCCAATTTTTTGGCTGTCGCTAAAGCTTGAGTATGAAGCAATGGTTCAAAAATAGGAATTCCTTTAGTGTGCATAGTAACAAACCACTTGAGTATGGCAAGGTTTAGCTCTTCATATTCTGTAGATTTTTTGTGTTTCACATGCCCTGCTGTTTCCTTTAACCACTTGTCTTTAATTTTTATCTTGTTTTTCAAAATCTCATAAATTTGAGTTTTTCCCACTTTAAATAACACGGTTAATTCTTCAGCTGCGTGTTTTTTCTTTTTGTATTCTTCAATAACCTTTAGTTTTACCTCTAATGATAATGTCTTATGTTTAGAATTCAGTTTACAGAATTTGTGTACATACACACCATGTTTTTAAAAATCACCTAAGTTCACAGTTTCCTTTGACTCGTACCTTATCACCTGTAACAACAAAACTGAGAATGAACACACTGTACTCTTACCCTGTGTGTTGGAAAAGAAAGCTAATGGCTTGATTTCCATTTTCCTCAAATGATTACTTTTTATGACGTTATGGTTCAAAGGACTTTGGTGCAGTTGTATTTGCCCTCAAAATTATTGCACTTTTTAAAATATGTATGTTGTAACCCCTTACATATAAAGTAATCCATTTTAATAAAGTTATTTATGCAAACAGCTTCCATGCTAGGCAGTTTTCAAGTTTAGAGTATAATTTTACAGGGGAAAGAACTCCATTCTGAAATTTATTTTCCATTTTTCCAGGTTTCCGGCATATAAGGGGTCCATTTTAGGCAGATTTTACTGTGCTTGGAAATTATCAAAAGTAAAATTCTATACTGTTTCACAGTGTATTTGAATAACTATTCCCTGTTACACAAATATAACTATTTGAATCAAAAACTTCAGTTATCGTAAGAAAAATGATGTCAAGTTTTTCTTATTAATGGAGATTGATTTCACAAACCAATCGCTTGCATTGTCAGTCCATAACACTTCGTCGTCAAGGATACTGGTTACCATGTTATTATGTTTTTTCAGTATTACCAAAATCTGAAAACAAAACAAAACTAAAAACAGAATCAACTGCTGGTATTTCAAAATTCATTATGAGATGTTTATTTTTTAAAATAGACATCTTTTACGAAACCATTAAATCTATCCCACAATTTAATTGTTTTAATAATTTAACTTCAGGATTTATTTCATAGTTAAATGACCAAAAATGATCTGCTACAGCAGATTGATCAAATTGTTTATGCTTAATGTTACGAAAATGTTATTTCGTTCTGGTTTTCAAATTACGTTTAGTCTTTCCAATATAAACTCAATCACAATCTAAACAATTAAATTGATAAATACCAGATTTTTTATTATTAGGAAGTTTATCTTTTATAGAGAAATGTAATAAATTTTTAATACTATATTTATTTTGAGGAACTAAAGTTATACCAAAATGGAGGCGAATGCCTTTGAAACTAGTCTCTCATAAATATAAAAAGTATGTGACGAGTATTAATAAACCAACTACAAATAGTTTCTGAGATTAATTTTGACGTCACTGTTACTAAATTCCTCCAAACACATATATTATACCAAACTTTTTAAAAAGTTTTTGAAAACGTTTATTAACCCCAAGGATGCTAAGTAAATTTTTTAAGATTATAATCGTCTTTTATTTTTTTAAGGGTAGAGATATCATTAAGAGTTTTTTGATATTTAAATTTTTCAATCTTCTTTTTTATAAAGTCTTTATTAAAACCGTTAATTAAAGTAGTATTAATAATATGTTAATACTTTATTAAATTCCTCTTTATTCAGATGTATATTTATTAATCTATAAATTAAACTATTAAAAACTGTTAGACAGATTTAATGGTTTGGGAAAAGATATTTATTTTAAAAAATAAACATCACATAATGAATTTTGAAATACCAGCAGTTGATTCTGTTTTTACGTTTGTTTTGTTTTCAGATTTTGGTAGTACTGAAAAAACATAATAACAAGTATCCTTGACAATGAAGTGTTATGGACTGACGATGCAAGCGATTTGTTTGTCATCATTTTTCTTAAGATGACTGAAGTTTTTGTTATAAATGGTTATATTTCTGCAATATTCATAGCTTCACTGTGGCTAGCATCGTTTTCTGCGTAAATATTTCCTGTATTCACAACATTACATCATTCTTGAAAAATACTTATTCTATATGGAGTAGGAGCCTTTATCATAATCAGCCTTTGTAAAACATTGCATTTAATCTGATATATAAAATTCTCATTGGAGAAAGTTGCTGAACTTAACAAGGACAAAATGTCTAAAGTTTGATGCTACTATGGGTTTTCTATTTTGAAATATCTATGATTTTTTGGCTATATTTAAAGTGAGAAAGATATATAGTGAGGTATTCAAAACTACACTTGAGTAATGAGGACGAAATAGAACATTTGTTTGGTGGAAGGTGTACATGATATTTTTCTAACAGATGGAGGACAAATGAATCAAAGACTGAAGGAGGAGACACACATAATATAACCATTTTTGACTTCCATAATTCAAACAGTTATTCTATTCAACAACTTGTGAATTTTCTTTGATGTATCTAACTCCTATTATTTAGACACTTCCTGATGCTCAGTCTTGCAATGGATCTGTACATTTTATTTTTATGTAATACCATTTGTGCACAAAATTCTGTAATATTTTTTGAGCATTTTCAAATTAATACTACCAAGATTGAACTTGTCGTTTGGTAGGTATATGTTAAAACAGTCATTTTTCTTAAACTAATCGTTATTTGTAGTTCGTTTATCGTAATACTTTTTGGTATTATCGAGGTACTAGTTTCAAAGGCCATTGCCTCCATTTTCAAACTCTGTCCAACTAGCATCTGTTGCTGTCTACTCTCCTCTCACTGGTGGTGGAACTATGAACTTCTTTGTCAAATTATCTACTGGTGGGATTTTGAACTTCGAACTGGTGGTGGAGCTATTAACTTCTTTGTCAAATTATCTACTGGTGGGATTTTGAACTTCGAAATCCCACAGTAGATAATTTGACACAGAAGTTCATAGTTCCACCACCAGAGAGAAGAGAGCAGAGACAACAGATGCTAGTTGGAGAGAGGTTGAAAATGGAGGCAATGGCCTCTGAAACTAGTCCCTCAATAATATAAAAAAGTAAGTGACAAGTGTCAATAATCCGACTACAAATAGTTTTTACGATTAATTTGAAGTCACTGTTGCTAAATTCCTCCAAACACACATTCTCAAACTGTTCGTTATTAAGACTGCTGGAATTCCTATCTCTGTTTATACATCATTCATGTCTTTAATGAGTTTCATGAGAATAAAGATCTGAAAAGATGACATGGTTACCATTTACCTTTTTATATTAGCAGATTTAAGTTTTCCCAAAATACGCATGTAAAAACAGATTTATCAGAGCCAAACAATATGAGAGATTTTATAGTAAGATTCATATTTTATTACTCTAGTCATTATTATTAAGTAGGTATATAGTTTTTGTACAATTTTGTGTTAGATACATTAATAACAAATAAACAAAATGAGTACAAATAAAATTTGTTTAATTTATTCATACCTACAGGAATAATTTCAGTTATCCTTGGTGTCACAGTAATGACAAGTACACAGGATTTCTGTACATATACATGTCAGACTGTTTTATTGCTAATATTACTAATACTCTCAGCCAGATATTATTGTGCATAATGTAATTATTCCATTAGTATGCATTCATATTTCAGCCTAAAATTTGTTACTCAAAAATTGTTATTTTGACTTACCAGGTTTTGTGCATACATCTGAGATCTGGTGGGATTTCAAAGTTCATTATGAGGTAGATAATTTGACAAAGAAGTACATAGTTCCACCACCAGAGAGAGGAGAGCAGATGACAACAGATGCTAGTTGGAGAGAGGTTGAAAGTGGAGGCAATAGCCTTTGAAATCAGTCCCTCAATAATACAAAAAAAGAAAGTGACGAGTGTCAAATCGACTACAAACAGCTTTCACGATTAATTTTGACGTCAGTTAGTAAATTCCTCCAAACACACAATTACAAAGTATCTAAATTGCACTATCTAGCTAAGTAATTACACTAAACATATACAATAGTCCCTAATTTACATTAACTAGCTATTTACACTAAGGGTGGTATTGCATTCAGAACGCAACATCCGTGTCCTTAGCATACCCTCATCAAATAATAATTGAAGATAAACCTTATCATTATTAAAATAAAATGACAATTCTATTTTACTGATTTGTCAAGCCATTTCCTGATTATCAACAAAGTACCTACTGAATGAATCTTAAATATTTGAAGAATGCACAGAACGAACAGTCTTCAGTTCTAACAGTACAATAGGTACTTCAGCTGGACAGCAAGCCTACTTTTATAATGTAATAAAATGTGAGGGAAAACATGGGTCAGTATTTTCCAAATCTGACCTGCACTAATTGCATCCACATGTCTTTCTGCACCTGTGTAGGATGGATGGCTGGAACATTTTTGCAGAGGTTGGCTATAAGCATTATACATCATTCTTATGTTGGCTGCAATGCGAGAACCTGCAGGTTGTGTACTTGTGCATGCGTATACCTGCACCTTGGGACTTAGAAAATATTCTTGCATCGCACAAAAAAAGTTTCTCCAATTATTTTTTTTTAATTTTTTGGAAAGCCTGTAACTAAAATGTTTATGGTACACACAATTCCACGTTGTGGACGCCAATTTGAAGCAATAATTTAATGGCGAGCAAATAAGTCGGCGAGCAATGAGGTCTCTCACAGGGTATGCGTGGATGTGTGAGAAGGAGATTTTAATAACACTGGAATGCCCGTTTCCAACTTATTTATTTACTGCTTCTTCTTTTAAAACATTGAAATGAAAGTTGCCGACCAAGGGTTACCAATCTCTGTTTAGAGTTATTGACTGCAGAATGTTTATTGATAAATTTATTCGTTCCTCATATATATACAAACCGACAAATATTCCAGACAAAACCAGAGGACTGCCTTAATTGCCCTCACGCCTCAGACTGCTCTCATCGACCTCACACCGAAGACTGTTTGAATGACTACAGCTGCGCGTGGTGTATCACTTTCACTCTGAAAACTCCTTTTCAACCAAAATCCCTTTGTGTCTGTTTTGTCGCCATTGTAAATGATCCAAAGAATTTCCTATTCATACAAGTCAAGTGAGCCCCTTTAGAAAACTGCTAAGGACGCTGTTTCTTACATTGCTTTTGTTATAACAACTTTCCCTACAACTAAACTGGCCTTGCCCTTGTCGTAACAAAGAACCAACATTCCTTTGACATCTATCATGATTCTTTGCTTCTGGCAAACCATAATTTCGGTATCAAGTCTTAACAAATATATTAAAGGGCCCCCCCAAAAAATTCAATTACTGAAAAAAAACCAGGAATATACGAGATCAAATGTAAAACCTGCCCTAAAATGTATATAGGAAAAACAAAGAAATATTGACATCATAACTAAAGAACATATACGCAACATTAAAAACGGTGAAATAGAAAAATCAGTTGCTTTTCATTTTTTTTAAATACCAGACATGACATTAACTTGGAGAAAGCTTTAATAAAACAGGTTAGACATCCTATAGATCTTTCCATATGGAAAAAGATCTTCATTAGTAAAAAAATCATCTTTGACAAATACATCATGCCATCTACCAATGACATGGTGGAGGAAGAAAGCACTGCAATTTGCACCAGTCGAGACTCACCCGATGATGGGAGCAACAGCTCTTGAAACATGTCCTGTGAAAAACAGTCTCATGTTTATATGTGAGTCAGTTGGAGAATTTAATGTCTTACTGGTATGTTGGCCATGGGAGCTCAATGGTTAAGAGCAACTGGACGGAGACTGGGAGATCCGTTTTCACCTTTTCAAACACTGATAAGTTTTCGAGAAAATTTGATAAATAAGCAACTCTTGAGTATATTCTCTTAAGTTAACTTTTATTAAACATCTATTTTTTAGTATAGGATTTTACATTCTATATACAAATTTCTAATTGTTACATATAAAAATACACATACAAAAATTCAATGGAGTTGTATCTTTTTCTGTAGTGGCAAGAAACTGTAGGAGGAATACACAGAAAATGAGGTTCAATTCCAATGTAAGACTCGTGAATTCCTATGAACTCCTAAACAAAACAACAATTCACATAATTGTTTCTCGGAAGTATAAAGAATTCCTACTTTTCCTTTTTTTCCAAATACTTTATTTTGATAAGATCTTGTTTTTCTTGCATAGGAGTCTTTAAAAAATACTCTAAAGGTAACGTTAAATACTGGTCTTTGTACAGCAAAGTGATTCAAAAATTGACAGATATACATGAACAATGTACAGCAATTAGGTTGCAAGTGGATGAAAAGATGTAAAAAAATAAGTAAATATGATATAAGTTACAACACCTATCATTCATAGAAATTCTAACAAAATAATCCTTTACACTTTTGAGAAGTGACTTTTCAAAATGTTTATTGCACATAGGGCTGTGTATAAGATTCTGTTCTTTAAAGTCATCAAAGTGTCTAATTATTTTTCTCATTATACTTTAAATAAAAGTTGTTTGATCATTAGTACAAAAATATAATCAATCTGATATCATAGATTATTCGAACCATGTATCCAGTTCTTACCAGTTGTTAATGTTGTCTATTACAAAGTGAAATAACAGACATCCTGCATTTCAATGTTGAAACCAATGACATTATGTTTAAGTAGTCCATGCCAAAATACTGATTGCATACATCACATTTCTGGTTTAAGTGTTCTGTTAGAGGAAATTTGTGAGATCATGGTTCACATAAAAGGATGAGCCTAGGTAGTGGCAGGAAGACGTAATAAGAAAAGCTGTCCAAAACAACATAATTCATAATCAAACCTACATTTGCGGTAACATCTTTAAAAAATGAATAAGATATTTTTTTCCTCATTTGTATTCTTATGCATTAAGATTCTTCTATAACTTCTTAATTAGATTTGTATTGTTAAGGAACTTGTTTAGCTTTTAGAATCCATAGTATGTGGACTTGCCACATTTTAAGAAGTTACTCCTCATTTAAAGATACCAATATGAAATTCATCATTCTGCAAATGAACAACAGACAGTTCATCTTAAGCCTAAATCCAAATTACAGGAAGCAATACTGTTTATGTATAGTATAGGAAACAAACATGGATTTATGCAATGTTAAATTAGAATTACATTTTTAGTTTACTCTGAACATCGTGCATAACACTAGCAGAATGTTGCAATTTTGCCCGTTCCTCATCAGTCAATGGCTGCTTCACAATCTCTTGCACTCCATTTTCTCCCAGAACGCAAGGTAAAGATAAAAATACATCTTTATCAATTCCATGAAGACCCTGTAAAGAAACATTCAATGTAAGTTAACCAAGTGAGCAGTGAGAATTTTAATTGAAAAAACTATTTGTAGTTGTTAATTTTTAGATGAGTCGTATTTATTACACATCTGCTCCACCACACCACTGGATCAAGCTTTAGTCACATAAGAGCAGAAGATGCAAATGATGATTTGCGAAACATGTCCTCAAAATAGGTACGAAAGTGAAGCAGATGTGTAATAAATACGACTCATCTAAAAATGAATAATTATTTCGCTTCACTGTGGTGTTCCAATACAGTTAAATCTCGATATATTTGCAGTTGGTTGGACTAGGGCTGTAGTAGGATGGAAAGAGGTTGATCATGGACGCAATGGCTTCCGAAACTTGTCCCTCAACAAATATTAAAAAGTAAGTGATGAAGAGGCAAAAAAACAAAATTATAAATAGTTTTTTAATAGAGTCAAACTGAAAAATTCAATGCCATGGCCGAAATTTGAACCACAGATCTCCTGGTTTCCGTCCAGTCGCTCTTACACATTGAGCTATTATGGCCAATGTGCCGTCATGACATTAAATTCTCCAGTTGACACATATCTTCCTGGTAAACCACTAGGGGCTCTCATATTTAAGATATATGTGGTGACTTACTATTGTAAGTATTTGAATTGCAGGCTTCATTATTAAACTCTTATTATATAAGTTAATAGATGGAAATTAATCATTTCTTCACACTAGCCATATACAGGCTAAGGGTTTTGATAGAGTCAAACTGAAAATTCAATGCCATGGCTAGGATCTGAACCATGGGTCTCCTGGTTTCCATTCATCACTCTTACCCATTGAGAATCTCTAAGAAAATCTCACAAGAGAACTATCATTATGGTCATACCTGTATTTGCTTCAGAGTTTGATGGCATCATCTCTGCTCTATATGGGGCCTGTGCTAAAAAATCTGCTGCAGAGTAGAACCGCAAAGCCCAAAAATGAAGCCTTAAAAGTGCCACATGGGACCACTTGCAAGTAGCTGCTGGACATCCCTCATGAGCTCTGTGCCAGTGCTCCTTACATGTGCCATGTGTAGACTGCTACCTGCAGGAGTAAACATTCCCTCTCGTACAAAGCTATGTTATTATGCCTGTATGTTCCTACATATTCTGGACACATTTTTGTGTACTCCCAGTTTTACTCCGCACCCAATTTTTGGCACACAGGCCCCCATAGAGCAGAGATGATGCCATCAAACTCTAAAGTGAATACAGGTATAAGCATAGTGATAGTTCCCTTGTCAGTTAGGTATGCAATTGCATTTTAACATTTTAAACTAATTAGATTTCCATATACATTATATTCACAATTTGAGGCGGTCTGGCCCGTTGTGGACCACGTCGAGCTCTCCCTTGTGCTCGATGCCCCACAATTAAGGATCGGTGGTGTGCAGAGATTAAGGATGACACCTCGAATCTGGTTGATAGAAGTTTATTGTAGTCTTCGGATTCCTACGCTCGCCACCGTGAAGTCGTCGTCTGTAAGGTTGCTGAGTCAAGTGTCACTGTCTATATTGCGATGCAAAGCACTGAGGCAGTAGCACTGCGTAGTCGGATTGGGTATACTTATCATCCTCACAATATGCTACTCGTTCTAATTCTCACTGGAGAGATTGCTAAACATTGCGCTAGATCTCTGTACATAGCACGGACGTATAGTTCTTAGGCGGTGCCGAATATGCATCTGTCTCACACAGCACTCAGGATCGAAGTGTCATTACTAGAAAAATCTAGTTTCCACCATCCCTTTGAATTACCCCTACTCTAGATATTTCTCGAAGTTTGCAAAATCACATGACCAAACATCAATTTTCTATTGGCTTTAAGTATCCCTCACTTGATATCAGTGTTGAGAATTTCCAGTTTCGGACCTAGCATCAGAGATGCTCTCTTTAACGGTCCACATGCAAAAATTTATTCTAAGATATGAGTTCTCGGATCATTCGAAATCTTACAGCCAGTTGTCAGAGGCACGCATGGGATTTTGACAATAGGTAGGTTTCCGACTGCGAGATGCCAAATTTACCTTGAGGGCAAAACGAACAATAGAGTAGGGATGTTTGTTTACAGTGGTTACAAAGGGAGTTTGCTGACCTTTGTAGAAATGGCCTTGTCACTGTGGGGGTCTCCAGGGTGTAAGCCAGCATTATGGCATATGTCTGTTCTGTTATACGTCATTTATTTATATTTGTAAATCTATCATTTATTTATATTTATTCGTTTGTGTCAATGTCTTTCTGTTATCAGGTTATATGTCGTGTGAGTGTTCTTAGGTGACAGGGGCTGCTTAAAATTGAGGTCTTGTAGAGCACAATCAAGAAATAATTTATTTTTAAAAATATTAGCATCTTCATTGCTAATACTTCTAAACTTCCTTCATGTATGCAATTCTTTGTTTTCAAAACATGTTAAACTGGGTTTACATGTACAACATTTTTTGATAGTTCAAGCATGCCCTACATTCTAGAGGCATGTTTGTATTTTGACAAAAATGTGTTATGTAAAAATAAATAAAAGTTTTTAAATTTAGTACTTACATTAACAAAAGAGGAGACTGCGTGGATCACCATTCCATTACGAAGAATGGTATAAGCCAGGGTGGCAACACTAAGTCCTATAGCCCAAGATGTATAACCTTTAAGCTTAATCACCTCATAAGCACTGCAAGAGAAAACCATAAATAATGCTGTGTCACAGTAAAATCTTTCAGTAATCTAGGGAATAAAATAGTTTTAGTATAGAAATACAAAAAAGTACATTTAGCATAATCTTCCTACACCCTTCACGCAGAAATAATCCTTTATTTACATTTTCTAGTGAATATAGGTGAACAAGCAGGGTAGAATTTTGCTTATTCCTTCAAAATTTCTGAAAAAAGTTATATATTGCCTTTGTTGGAAATATGTTATTCGCTAGTAGCCCGACAAGGTGTCAGAAAATTTCAAACTGTAGCGAAATAAAGTAAATCTGTAACATGTAATTGATATGCCATACCATAGATTGCAAAAACCATTAATAACCACAAAGTAATTGCTATAAAAGTTTTCAGTGCACTTCCACAAGAAATAAGGATTTTGAATATTCTAGCGTTTAAAAATAGATTGTACAAATGGCTGATAAGAAATCCGTTTTATTGTTTGCACGAGTTTTATGAACAACACAAGAGGGATGTGTGTGTGTGTGTGTGTGTGTGTGTGTGTGTGTATGTGTGGCAGGGGGGGTGGTTGTGTGTGGGCGTTGGCGTGTGTGTGTGTGTGTGTGTGTGTGTGTGTGTGTGTGTGTGCGTGCGTGTGCGCGTGCGTGTGTGCGTGCGTGTGTGCGTGCGTGTGTGCGTGTGTAGGTGCGTGTGTAGGTGCTTGTGTAGGTGCTTGTGTAGGTGCGTGTGTAGGTGCTTGTGTAGGTGCGTGTGTAGGTGCGTGTGTAGGTGCGTGTGAGCGCGCACGTCCGTATCTGTGGGTAATGTGCTTATGTATATAATTTTATTATATTTATATTCCGGATGACGAAGTCTATTGTAATTGTTTGTAATTACCAAATGATGAATAAAGAAACATTAAACATGAAACATTAAACCTTTAGCTTCCGACAATTCACCATTTATTCTTATATATTTAAATGGTTCCTTTAAAATGTTAATATTAACATATATAAGAAATATTCTATTGGAACGTGAAGCTGATTTTTCAGATAATTCAAGAAATTTGTTAAAATTTCCATATATGGAGATGTAATGCAAACATGGCCCTCTGAAATTAATGAAAAGGTTAAACCACGATGGCTTTTTTTTTTTTGACGCAACAGATTGCCTAGGTTTATTATCATTCCAAGTTATAGAACTTTCCAGAAATTCAACCTTTGACATCAAGCCAATCAAATGCAAGTTTTGGTCCCTTAGCAACAAGACATTGTAGAATGAACCAATCCGAGTTCAGTAAAATTTTAATTTGATATCATCTTCACTTGTGAAAGGTCTCACTCCTTCTGGTTCTTTCGATGTAGTCAGACGTGTTATAGATATCGTCTCGGACACAGACATACTATTAAGTTGCAAGATGACTGCTACGTTCCTGCAAGTTACAGAAGTAATTTTATCTACTGATTAGCGATCAGTGAAAAGACTCGTCAAGTACGCGTCGCAAAAGAATATACGTAAATGATGAGTAGCATGCTGTTGCATTCACTTCGCCTGTAAAATCAAGAAAGATGTTTGTAAATCATGTCTTAAAACATTGGATGTGAAATAAATCAGTGAGAAAATAAATTCTCAAAAAGTCAGCAGTGTTTTAAATTAATTTTGTTGCCACCATCCACCATTCCATTGCTGGCGCCATACCACTGCTCTAGATTACAGAGTTCATTGCTCATCGACGGAGCTGCCGGCGGATAGACCAGTCTACATCATCGCAGTGACAAGGAAGTTGGAGAGATCATCGATTCTCCATCCTGAGGAAGGTAAGTTGCCTCACCGAGGGATTATAAGAAAAATTATCACAAACCTTTCGTTTAAAATGTAAATACAAACAAGGGATCCTAAATGCCCAAATGCTGACTTCAAGCAATATCTAGTAAAAGGAAATAATTTTAAAGCAAGACTGAAATAATCAAATCTATATATACAAATATAACAATTTGTAACTTAAAACTTCACTTATCTTATAAGAAATGATGATACTTTTCTTATAAATTGTCCGGGATCGCAATTTCATGTTAAACGTTTACACATCTTCAGCCAGAAACAACAAAACTGTCGTCATCGTTACAAATGCTAGATGTTATTATGTTCTTTTTAGTACTACCAAAATCTGAAAATAAAACAAATTTAAAAACAGAATTGACTGCCAGTATTTCAAAATTCATTATGCGATGTTTGTTTTTTAAAATAAATATCTTTTCCAAACCATTAAATCTAGTGAAGTATTTAATTGTTTTAATAATTTAACTTCTGGATTTATTTCATGGTTAAATGACCAAAAATGATCTACTACGGCCGATTTATCAGTCTGTATATATTTAATGTACGAAAATGTTCTTTCATTCCAGTTTCTAAATTACGTTTTGTCTTTCCAGTAAAAACTTTATCACAACTTTATCACTGGTAAATACTAGATTTTTTATTATTATGAAATTTATCTTTTTTAAAGAAATGCAATAAATTTGCAATACTATATTTATTTTGAGGGGTATTCAATTTGAGAACTCTGAAGCAATGCTCCAGAAAAGTGAGGCGATTCTCAAGAACCTTACAAAGAATATTCTGCAGCACGTGTTCAAGGACTGGTAGAGACGCTATAAAAAGTGATTTGAAGTAGGAGGGGACTACTTTGAAAAAGATCATGTAAACATTGAATTGCAGTAATAAACATCTGTGAACAAAAAATCAGTCTCCGTCTTTGTTGATCAACCCTCGTATTAGTTAACACAACCACACTCAGAGTGCCGTAATTTGCTTACTGTTCTACAAAAATTACTGCTTCTCCATAGAGGGTACTATGATTTCAAGATAGACTCATCAGTCAATTATGACATTTTTGCTCTATCGGAGGGCGGGAAATAACATATGAACAGAGTGTATATTGCACAATTTGGTTAAGTAACATGATGACCCTGTAGTGTTCACTGTTCTTTGCACATCTACTAAATAGATACTACAGAATGGATATCAGCAAAGTAAAGCTTCATCTATCATATTTTATACAAATACACATTAATTGAACAAATTTTGTGAGTCATTCACAAGTACCCAATCATTTCAAATGTACATCTACTAGAGCTTATAAATGTTCGTTGAACTAGCCAATCAAAATATATATTCAAATACTATAGAAGGTTACATTACTTAGGAGTATAAAATTATTCTACCTTTGTACAACTTGTCTGTGAAGATCTTCCCAGTTTTCTTTATCTTCAGTGGTTCCTACATCTGGATTCAGGTCACGCAGCCTGACACCAGCAACATTCACACCAGACCACACTGCCACTGTTGACACAATATGATCTCTCTTAAAATACATTTTATTTAGAATCTTTCATAATAATTTAAAATAACTTAATACTTACATTATACAGTACTGCCAAAAGTTCTGTCAGTAAAATCCAGACTCGCTCTAGAACCACAATTGCGATTAAAGCATGGCAACACTATGTTGTCATCTATAATGTTCCTTTTACTACAGCATGAGTAACCAGCTGGCAGCGTGCCAGAAGAAGGCACGAGAGAAAGATGAATTGGGGAGTGTACAAGAACTGTATTGCTGTATTGGCATTATTTCATTGTGGAAAGCAAGCTAAGGAAATTTTTTTTTTATGCTGAAACAGCTCGGTATCAACGAACCATTTGTGTTTCGTACAATAGCATGGTTTAAACAAATGTTCAAATTGTTGATCGTTTCAGATTGGGCAATCCTAGCAGAGTATGGACAAAAGAAGTGAATGCTGTTCATGAAAGGATTCGACACAAGCCTTTGGGTGAACAAACAATTTTGTCTTGTGATATGAATATTTCCCCACGAACTATGTCATGCATTTTGAAGGATGATTTACATTTTCGTGCATATAAACGGTACACACAGCATTTACTAACTGAAAAGTTAAAGGAGATATGCTGGGTTCAATCCCAGGCTTTGTTGACGATGTACGAGGAGAGTCAGTTTCATGGCATCCTTTTCAAAGATGAAACAATGTTCACTGTGGAAGAGTCGTTTAACAAGCAAAACGATCATGTGTATGCACAGTCCTCCAGGGAAGCAAGAGACAAAGCTCCATGTGTGCAGTGAGGACATCACACAACTTCTGTCACAGTATGGTGGGAGGTTTTCTGGCGGTGAGCTTCAGATGTTCATTCTCAATCCATTGGATTATTCTCTATGGCAGAAGCTTAAGGCGATAGCATGTCAAAAATAGCACCACAATATTGAGATGTTTAAAAAATCAGTCAGGTCAACTGCGAAAAAAATTCCACTGGACACAATTCATGAAGCTATTGATGTGTGGTCTGAACATCTCCATCGCTCTGTAGTCACACTTGGTAATCATTTTGAATTAGAGTTGAAACAATTTGTAGCATTTTCTGTGTTCTTTCAGAATATATGTATCTCAATGAGTATGTATTGTTTTATTTAGTAGTTATATGTATTGGAAGTACTGACAGAACTTGTGGTAGTACTGTGTACAATCACAATTAAATAATAAATTGCACTATTTATATAATATTCACTCATATTTCAAGATAAAGAAGCCTAAGCATGAAAACAATCAGACCAAGGAAATCGGAAATGGCAAATCTAGCATGAGATAGAGGATGCTGCCCAAAAATACATACCTTAAAGTCAGAATTTATGTAGAATGCTTTCAATTTAAAGTGCTGGATTCAATTTGTAACTTAATCTATGTATGTAGAATTACAATACACTCGTAACATCTTTGACACTACTACGTCAATAAAAAAATTGTGCAGAGAGCACAAATTGAATCCAGAAATGATTAGCATAGAAGCAATTATTAAACGAATTTTATTTGAATACATAAATACTTCATTGATTTCCAGCTATTATAATTTAAAGTACTTGAGTTAATGACTTGAACTGAATTCACAACTAAATATAAAACTGTATTAACTAAGTAACATACCACTAGTATCACCATGTTCTCCTATAATCCAACCATGACAAGTTGCAGGTGACAAGTTCAGTCGTTGACCCATCAGAAACCTAAATCTTGAGGAATCCAAGTTTGTACCAGATCCAATTACACGATTCTTTGGTAGACCACTTAGTTTCCAGGCCACATACGTCAAGATGTCCACTGGAAACAAAAGTCCATGAAAGTGAGTGACTACCTTGTAAGCAGGTTTTGCTTATATGTTACGTTAGTAAAACATTGTCACCTCTACTTTTTAGCACTGTACTGTAGTAGGTACTGACATAACCTGAAATTTTGCAACTTAATTTCTGATCAGTCATACACATGATTTAAACTGGTAAAATATTTTATGACTATTGCTGTACTCTACCATCCCCTTGATCTTGTACCTTGTTATTTCATTTCAATGCTGTATATACTGAACAAGTGAAAAATATTGCACTACGGCAGTTTTTTGCTAAAGTTGAATAAAATTCTATTTGTAATCCAGAACTGTAACTTTAGATTTATTGAAGTAAATAAACACACTTTCTGAAATTAGGTATATTCAAGCAAGTCAAGACAATTTTAAAGCAACAGACTCATATCAATAGATTTATTAATATATGAAAACTCACAGGATGAAATTCTTGTGCACTGGCAGAACTGTTATGATACTGGCAGAAAATCATGGGGTTCGAGGATTAGCGCAAAAGTGGATAGTATCATATTTGTAAAACAGAACACAGTGTGTGGAAATAAACCATAGAAATGGCTCGGGTGTGATAAAGGAAGTTAGATCATATTTTCAATCAGTTAAACAAGGAGTACCACAGGGTTCTAAACTAGGACCATTTTTATTTTTAGACTATGTGAATGATATTTTTGAAATAATACTAAGAAATGGAGGTTGGGGAATTGGATATGCAGATGACATGACAATAATAATTAGAGGCAAGTCAGCAATGGAGGTGGAAAAGAAAGCAATGAAATTAATTAAAATAATAAAACAGCACTATTTAAACCTAAATATGATTCTAAACGCTCACAAAACAGCATGGATAAATTTTGAATTAGGAAATTATAGTAAAAATGATATAAACATTACAATAGATGGTGAAACAATACCGGAAGTTCAGCACACTAAAATCTTAAGTGTAATAATAGACAAACAATTAAACTGGAAGCCATATATGTCTCATATAACTAAAAAGTTAAATAAAGGTATATTTATAATGAAACAAGTAGGAAAAAATATGGATTATGAAACTTTAAAACAAGTATACTATGCATTTATATACTCACACATAAAATATGGGATAACCTTATGGGGAAACATCACAGCAACAGAAGTAAAAAAAGTATTCAAACTACAAAAAAAAGCAATTCAAATAATGGCAAAAATAAATAGCAGACAGACATGCAAATTAAAGTTTCAAGAGTTTAGTATTTTAACTGTTCCATGTATATATATGAAACAAAAATTATTTTACAAGGAAAAGAAGAACCAAAAAATCATGGTATACATAATTATACTCTAAGAAATAATTACGACTATTTTAGATCAGTGTATAGGGGAACTCTAAGCAACCGCTGCAGTAAAAGCATGGGTAAAGAACTATATAATAAGTTACCAGAAGAAATTAAAATAATTAATAAAATGGAATATAAACTGAAGGCAATAAAAACATTCTTAATAACAAATGCATTCTATAGTTTGGAAGAATTTAAGTATAGAGTTATGTAAAAAGATAAAACTATGTATGTATATATGTATATAAAATTGGAATTGACATGTCCTTGAAATCATTGCATTCAAAGGATAAATAAAAGTATCTTATCTTAACAATTGCATAACGTCAATTTCAAAATAAGGTATTTGAAATGTGCAGAGTGATTAAAAATGGAGGCTGCAACAATTGACAAAAATGTTACAGTGCAATTTATACTACTATAAACTGTATTATCTTGTGTTGGTATACTGTATTTGAAAGCAAAGAAATGTAGAACAGTACTTTCCCAACTACAATGACAACTTATGCATATAAATAAGTAAACAATGATAAGCTAATAATTTATAATTATTATATTATGGTTTTTCCATATATAAAAAAATCAAAATATTTTATTGCCCATCTGATCTCACGTTTCTCACAAAGTTGACAGATACTACAGTAAATAAGAAACAACTAATGCCTAATCAGAAAAACTATTTTTAGTTGATTTATTGACAATTCGTCACTTACATTTTTATATTATCGAGGGACTAGTTTCAGAACCATTGCCTCCATTTTCAACCTCTCTCCAACCTCCTCCAATCATGCATAACTTGAGCCTACCTACACATTTCAGTTCATTCACAATTTGCATTCAAATATTTTCCTTCAACAAATTATCTTTGTAGGGTTTATACTTTTTGTCATAAAGACAATTAAAATTTTGAAATAAAATAATAATTTTCTAGTCAAATGATTCTGTATCTCTGTAGCAAAGATGCTGTTCCTGTGCAGTGTGATAAGAGTTAATCTCTCTATTTTTTAATCACCACATGTGAGCATAAAAGCTTGAAATTTGCACGATTTGACATTAGCGTCTAGCGATAATGTTCATGTTCAAATTAACGAAAACCATTGTGAATGGCCTTACTTATTAACTGGCAACAAGCTTTAGTGTTCGCATTGCATTTGCAGTAATTGTTCTACGTGAATGGGGCTTATTAATTACACCCACCACAACTAGTACTCTGGTACTTTTATTGCTTTATGTTATGTATTAAAAAATTAAAATTTATAAACCATCACCATTTCAAGCATAACTCTCAGGACAAGCATTACGATAGCTTGTAGTAATTCTACTGGGATATATTTTATATAGTATCCTACCTGGATTGCTAACTATGAGGAGTATGGTGTTTGGACTATATTTGACAAGCTGAGGAATGATTCCTTTAAAAATATCTGTGTTTCTTTGTACAAGATCCAGTCTTGATTCTCCCTCCTTTTGTCTAGCTCCTGCTGTTACTATACACAACTTGGAGTTCGCAGATGCTGCATAATCTATAAAGAAAAGGAAATATTAATTCATATTAAATGAAGTTGGCATGTAAAATTATAATTATTTCTTTATATATTCATTTATAACCCACATTTACTGTAATCACACTCGCTTCATACTTCCAGAATCTGAAGTACAATAATATATAAATAGGAAATAATTTAGGCTAGGGAAAAATTCCCCACAGTCAGTTGTAGCTGTCTGATCTGCCTCACATGCTGCGTCAAGTAGAAGCGGTTTAGCAGAGAAACTTATCTCAGGGTATACATGGGTACGTATTCAAAGTATTGTCATTGAGGCATTATTGTGCTGCTGCTGCTGCTGGGCGCGTACAAAAGAAAGACAGTGAGCTACATGATCGCTGAATGCTTACTGAAAAATCAGAAAGAAAAGGGCACTCCGAGGGGTGAAGAAGTCCAGCAATGAGAACCGAAATGCTGAGATAATGGACTCCAGAGGAAGCACACAAGTTACTAATAAGAAGAGTAACAATCGGAGGATGCAGAAGGGACAACAACATGCGAAGTTTGCTGCTGAAGTGTACAAGGAGAGGAACAATGCTAGGAACTTCAAGGAGAAGCCTCCATATCAGCGCTCAAGTTTCAACCAGGATAGTGGAAATGAGGCATCCGAACGAGACTCTGGAGACGATGCCCAGCAGAAGGTAATAATAATTACACCTTCCGTGGCAGATGACGTGGACATTGTAGACAAGGTCATGGCAGAGGAGCTGGAGGAGGAGGAGGCAGGTTTGGTAGGGTTTTCAGCAGAGGGAGCTGTGGAGGGTTCAGGTGCTATGGAGCTGATGGCAACAACCAGCAGCAGCCATATGAGAACCGTGACAGCAACCAGTCTGGGGATTTCTACAACTAGGAGAAATAGCAGCCTGCTGACAATGATGATTCCGAGGTGTGGGACAATGGAGAAGAGAAACCAAGGCCTGCAGCAGAGGAGCCTCTTGATTGGGCATCTGATATACCAGAGGCATATATAGAGCCCCCAAAAAGAAGAGGATGCTGGAAACCAAAACCAAGATTCAAATGCAGAGGATTCTGGAAAATCTAGTGAGCCTGCACGAACACTGCTGACTCTTGATGAATACAAGGCACTAAAGGTAAATGAGAGAAACCCAAATACAATCTGCACTGTGCAGGTGAGGGAGATGATTTCAGTTGAGCTGTTAATTGTGTGTGTGCAGCTATTTGAATTGTACCACAAGTGAATTCTTTCATTTGTTTAAGTGTGGTGAAGTAACGAGAGACTGTTTGTGTGTGACATTTTTAGAGCCTGTAAGGGGTGTACAAAGTGTGTTTTTACTGAAATAAAGAGAATTTTGAATTTCTGCAAATTAGACTTAATTTTAAGAACCCACAAAGTCACAGTATTAAAGCTCTGAGTCTTCTACCAAGTGATAACACACGTTTCTACCCAAGAGAGTAGAAGGCTAAGTCAAGAATGATGGCTAATCCAGTGATGTCTTGTTCCACCTGCGATCTGATCAGAAGTGTGCAAGATTATGCCAAAATGTGCTACTAGGCTTCAAAATTCTCCAAATAACCTCTCCTTTTGCTAACAATTCTAAGAATCCCACAACTAGCTTCTGATACGATGATGCTACGTCATTTCTACATTTCTGAAATTTGCTTCTTTTTATTCTTTTCTATCTCATATTCCAAGAATCTCAAGTTAGCCTACCATACCTAATCTGACAACCTTGGAATACTTTCACAAGCGTAAATCAGCTATTGCTAATTACTGTACTTAATGTCCTTTTACCCCGAGCCTACAGCCTCTTAACATTCAATACAAATACACAAAATATTCATTTTTAATTTTAATTTAAGTATTCATATATTCAATTGATTCATAATTTCTCTATTATGGGAACCCTTACACAGCAAGCAGATACTCTATGAACTGAGCTTAAATTAATTTAATCCAAGAAGCAAGAGCAAGATCATAGACTAATCAAATCAAATCAAATTTATTCACCCTAAGATTTCCAATTACAGAAATATCGGCTTCGTCAATACAATTTTACATTACAGATTAACAGTAAACACATGATCGGATAAACAATACTTAAGTATGTTTCCTTATAGAACATTTTTTACTTTCTATTTTATTTTAGAAACTTAAACTAATTTGTTCAATATTTAAAGAAACAATATCAACATTTTGCAGTTACTAAAAAGATTAAAGATTGCAATATATATAATACATATGTCTAACAAAATTGATTCACTGTTCATCAAGGTATTCATTTACTGAATATTAACATCTTTGTATTAGATACTTCTTTAATTTCCTTTTAAATATTGTTAAATTTGGTAATTCTTTGAAATATTGAGGAAGTTTGTTGTACAATTTAATACAGTTATAGTGTATACTTTTTTCATATAGGGTTCTCTTATGCCCTGTAACATGAAGATGTGATTTACCTCTAGTGTTGTGACTATGTATTTCAGCGTTTGTGACAAAAATATTTAACTGTTTATGAGCGATCACCAGCACCTCATAGAGATATATAGATGGAACTGACAGAATATTCAATGATCTGAAATAAGGTCTACAACTTGTGGTACTGGAAAGATTCATCATTAAACGTATGGCCCTTTTTTGTATTATAAACATTCTTTTCGTATAGCTCGTCTTTCCCCAGAATATTATGCCATAGGATAACTGCGAGTGAAAGTAGGCAAAATAGGCTATTTTAAGCACATCAAGATTGACTGATGATCTTAAAGTATATAGTGCAAAACAAGTTTGACATAGTTTTTTGGATAAAGCATCAATATGAGTTCCCCAATCTAGATTACTATCTACCCAAACTCCAAGAAATTTAATTTTATCTGTAGTAGTTACTGATTCATTCTCTAAGCATATATTAGGGAAACTTACATTTTTGTTGACTTTATGATGGAAACCTACAGCGATGCTTTTGCTCTTATTAATAATAAGTTTATTGTCTTTAAACCAATTTGAAACATAGTCTGTTACCCCATCAACGTTTGCTTTGAGTTCTTGTTTGTTTTTCCCAGAAATGAGAACACTGGTATCATCAGCAAACAGAGTAAATTTAGTATTAATGCATTGGTTGTTTTTGGCCAGGTCATTAATATACAATAGGAACAATAAGGGACCCAATACCGAGCCCTGCGGAACTCCATATTTAATGTTTTTTACACTAGAGCGAGCAGCTTTAATCTCCTTCGAACCATTTACTACATATTCAATTTCGGTTAACTACTTTCTATTTATTAGGTACGATTTAAACCATTCAAATGGAACTCCTCTGATACCATAATTATACAACTTGTGTAATAATATATCACGGTCGACTAGATCAAAGGCCTTTGACTGATCAAGAAATAGTCCCATGCATTGATTCCCGCTGTCTAGATTTTTTAGTACATCTTCAATAACGTTCCGTAGTGCTGAGCTTGTTGATTTCCCTTGCTGGAACCCGTACTGCACTTTCGATATAATATCATATTTATTTAGAAATGCTAAGACTCTATTGTACACCACCTTTTCAATTACTTTAGAAAAAACTGATAAAATAGATATTGGCCTATAATTTTCACAATCAGATTTAGAACCCTTTTTAAACAGTGGTTTAATTTTTGAGACCTTTAGATTCTCAGGGAAGTGACCTTCACAGAGTGATATATTTATAATATGACATAATGGTTTAACCAGATGCACAGCGCAATTTTTTAGAAGCATATTAGAAAACTCATCTAGGCCAACAGATTTTTTGGGTTTCATACTTTTAATAATGGAGAGTAGCTCTGCTTCTGTTGTTGGTAAAAAATATAAAGATTCCCGAATTTGATTATTTTGGGTAATTAAGCACGAATTGATAGCTACGTTTTTCCTCTTTCTAATGAGTTCTGCAATGGTCGAAAAATATTGGTTAAATTCATGAGCTACCATTAATGGATTAGATACTTGCCTACCATTTATATTCACTCTAAAATCAATATTTTTCCTTTTTTTCCCCTCAATCTCATGTTTTATAACATTCCATATAGTTTTTGATTTGTTTAAAGAGCTATTTACCAGAGTACCATTGTAGAGTTTTTTAGCCATCCTGACTACTCTGTTGTATATTTTTTTATACTTTATGTAATATTGTTTAAAATCATCGGAAGCAAGATTATGTTTAGTTAGTCTACTTAGGAAACGAAGTTTTTTGCTTGATATCCGAATACCCTTAGTAACCCACTTAGTTTTATGTGTTTTTTCTTTCCAAGTTGTGATAGGCATGGCTATGTTCAAGTTGATCTAGGGAAGGCTAACAGGATTTTTATCTTCCACTCCTTCCATTGTAATAGAGAAGGAATATAATATAGAAAAAAACTGAGTAAACAAACCCAAAGATTAACATAATAGCAAAACAAGTGAATGTCATTGTTGATAAGCAATGATCCAAAGGAAAATCCACCAATATGACCTAATACATTGAAAGTGGAATATAGATGTAGGGGAAAAAAAAGGAAAAGTAGAAATATATCACAGGACAAAAAAAGTAGAATCAAATGCACTATTGGACAAAATGGGCCACATGAAATGATTGAATGAATAAAATGTTGCGCTGGACAAAGTGCCTCACTAGTTTATATGTACAAGGACTAGTCCTATAAGGAATTGGAGGTTTTTAAGTTCCTAAAACTTTGATAAAGTTCTAGAATGTTACCATTTTTTCCAGTGAATTTAACAACCTTCATTTTTTTGTCAACAACTTGCTCTGAGAATACTGACTGGTACATTTCACCAAATTTGATTTTTGAGAAACAAGCTGTAAAAGCATTTTCCTAGCTATTGAAAAAAAAAAAATTGCCAATATCTTAAAACTGCTGTGTCATATTGTAAATAAATCTCTTCAAAGCGGCACATTCCTCCAGGAACTAAAGGTAGCAAAAATAAAACAAATATTCAAAAAAGGAGATAAAAAGAACCCAAACAACTATAGACCAATAGCTCTATTTTCAACCTTTTCAAAAATATTAGAAAAAGTAATGTAAAAGAGGCTTATGGCATTCCTCAACAAATTTAAAATCATTAATAGCAGTCAGTATGGGTTCCAAAGTAAGAAATCTACTAGTCTGGCAGTGATCAATTTTGTTTTAAGTATCTATGATGTACTAGACAGAAGAGAAGTTGGGATGGGATTATTTTTGGATCTATCCAAAGCTTTTGACATGGTAGATCACAATATTCTGTTAAATAAGTTACATAAATATGGTGTAAGAAGGGTGGCCTTCAATTGTTTTAAATCATAACTTGAAATGAGAAAGCAGGTTGTCGAGATCACTTTCACAGATAGAGGCCAAAAAGAAATCAATAACGAGTTATCACAAAATAGATTAGTAGTATCAGGGGTTCCGCAAGGATCTATTCTGGGCCCCCTGTTATTTTTACTGTATATAAAGGATCTCCCATTATGTTTTATGAACAATTTAGATGCTAAAATCACACTCTTTGCAGATGATACAAGTATTTTCATTGCAGGAAAGGATGCAAAATATAACACCAGCTATAGTAAATGTACTAAATTGGATTAAAGTCAATAAGTTGTTTGTAAATGAAGAAAAAACAATAGCACTAAATTTTCAGCATAAGGCCTGTAGGAACAATGAAAACCCTTGCATCAGAACTGGCTCCAGATTGATAAATTTTGAACAGCAAACTAAATTCTTAGGACTATGGGTAGACAAAAATTTAAGTTGGGACAAACATATAGAAAAGTTAGCAGAGAAGCTGAGCCGTGTTTATTTTGTTTTACATCAGCTGAAGCCTTGAGTACAATTTACTGCACTCAGAACCTGTTACTTTGCTTACTTTCATTCACTACTATCATATGGACTATCACTATGGGGAAATACTACAAATAGTAAGTTGATATTTAAGCTACAAAAGAAAGCATTACGAATTATGGTTGGTATTCTAAAAATGGAAAGCTGCAGAAATCATTTCAGAGATTTCAATATCTTGACCCTACCAAGTTTATATATGAAACAGTTATTGGTTTACATGAAGACTAATACTGCGAACTGTGTCACAAATGCTGAAATACACACCCATATCACACATAATAAAGACAAATTACACACCTATATTCATAAAACAAAACTATTTGAGACTTCTGTCAAATACATGGGTTTAAAGCTGTACAACCACTTGCCAAATCAATTAAAAAACATACCCCCTATAAATAAGTTTAAGGCAGAGCTACACAATTTCTTTAAAAAGAACAGTTTCACTTAGTAAACGAATACTTAGAATACAAATCAGGTAAAGTATAAATTAATCAGTTTGTTGTTCATAATTATACTAATGTATTCTTTTTCTATTCTTGTTTCATGTGTCTGAGATTGGAAGACTCATCAATGAAGAACTTGACTGACCAAAGCATTAAAATTAAGTGTAATACTAGAGTCAGCGTCTGCATAAATATTCATAACCGAGTTGATCTGTTATTGTACTCAAGTGTCTTAATGTTTTTCAAGTGCAAATAGTAATTTGTGTAAATTATCTGTATACTTTAGATTTTAAATACCTCATAGATGAATTGTAAATATTGTTAAATACTCTAACTATATTGAAAATGCCTATAATTCTGTATGAATTCCTGTGGCTAATAAACATTGTATTGTATTGTATTGAAATTAAGGCCATTTGACTAGCCATTTTTATAAATAACTCCAGCCCACCGAAAGAATTCTTGGTCAACCAAAAGTTGATACATTTAAACATCCAAACAGGTCTCAAGGATTAATACTAAAACAAATCACCACTGCTTCATAGCAGCAAAATTGTATGTACCTAATGTTTCTGCAATACTTGATATACATATGTAAATATTTGACTTACCAGTGCTAGCATTCACTTTTGCATGTTTCATAAATGTCAGTCCATGCTGAAGATCCATCATCTCGCCTTTTAATTTATCAGCAACCACATCTATCAGCACTATCTCACTTGCAACATGCTGAAAGTTTGAAATTTTTCCATGTAAATTGAATGACAGAATAAAAATACATTGTTTGAGGTATAACATTTCTCATGAAAGAAATTAAATATTTACAGCATATGTTAAAGTTTTGCATTGCCTTCTTAACCATTCTCACAGATGTTAGATTTTCTTGGGAAATAAACCAGGTGAAAAGACTATTAGAAATAGACGTTTCAGGAGCGTACATCTCTCCCATCATCAGGATATTTTAAGAATATAACCAAAAAATACATAACTTGATATAACACGATTATATCACGGTTGGTGTTATACCCAGTAATACATTTTGTGGTTATAACATTTCTTAAAATATTCTGATGATGGGAGAGATGTACGCTCCTGAAACGTCTATTTCTAATCACTGTTATAACCAATTATATAATTATATAATTAATTGGTGCCCTATGCCAGAGTCAATTTGTCATGAGTTCTCTGAGAATGCTCGAACGTATAAGCGAAACATCATGAACTTCAGTTTTTCCACAGCCAGTAAGCCCAGAAACCTCTACATCTTACTTGATTGATACAGGCCATGAAAGCCTAAGTTGTCACAAATCCTTCATTATGTAGAAAATGAAGCTAGTTACAGTGAAGTAATAAATATTACACAAATAATATAAATATTTGTTACTAAATCTCCACTTATCTTAAGAAATTGATGTTAATACTTCTTTCTAATGGAAATAGATTTTGAAGGCAAATTGCATTCGTCCTCAGTCCATCCAAAAACAAACTCTGTTGTAAAGGAAATCTCGGTTACCATGTTTTTTTTCTTTTGTTATGTTTTCAGCATTACCAACATCTGAAGATGAAACAAACCTAATAACAGAATCAACTGCCGGTATGTCAAAATTCATTAAGTGATGTTTATTTTTTAAAATAAATATCTTTCCCCAAACTATTAAATCTATGGGACCATTTAATTGTTTTAATAATTTAACTTCCTGATTTATTTCATGGTTAAATGACCAAAATGATCTGCTACAGCCAATTTATCAGTTTGTTTATACTTTATGTTACGAAAACATTCTTTCGTAGTTTCCAAACTACGTTTCGTCTTTCCAATATAAACCTGATCACAATCTAAACAATTAAATTTTTAAATACCATATTTTTTACTATCAGGAATTCTATCTTTTTAAGAAAATTGTAGTAAATTTTTAATACTATATTTATTTTGAGGAACTAAAGTTATACAAACTTCTTTAAAATAAATTTGAGAATGTTTATTAACCCAAGGATGGTAAGTAAATTTTTTTAAAATTATAAATGTCTTATTTTTTTAAGAGTAGAAATATCATTAACAGTTTTTTGATATTTAAATTTTTCAATCTTCTTTTGTATAAAATCTTTATTAAAACCATTAATTAAAGCAGTATTAATAATATGTTTATATTCTTTATCAAATTCCTCTTTATTCGGGGGTATATTTATTAATCTATAAATCAAACTGTTAAAAGCAGCAAATTTATGTGAAAAAGGGTTAACACTTATTTTTTATGTAATTAACATAATTATGTAAGTTTTAACCGAGGATGAATGCGATTTGCCTTTGAAATCAATCTTCATTAGAAAGAAGAAAGAAATATTAACATCAATTTCTTAAGTTAAGTAGAGATTTAGTAATAAATATTTATATTTGTGTCATATTTATTGCTTCACTGTAAGTAGCTTCATTTTCTACATAATCGCATAATGAATTTTGACATACCGGCAGTTGATTCCGTTTTTAGGTTTGTTTCATCTTCAGATGTTGGTAATGCTGAAAACATAACAAAACAAAATATAGTAACCGAGATTTCCTTAACAACAGTGTTTGTTTTTGGATGGACTGAGGACGAATGCAATTTGCCTTCAAAATCTATTTCCATTAGAAAGAATTTCTTAAAATTTCTTTCAATTTCTTAAAATAAGTGGAGATTTAGTAACAAATATTTATATTTGTGTAAAATCCTTCACTGTTTACATATCTCAAAACTATTTAAATTGATCCAAGGAATTGTGAATGCTGCATCATTTAAGTAGCAGTTTGGAAAGGGTTCCTATTAAATTACAATTAAAGCTACATCCATTTCTGAAGTTAACGTATCTCTTCTTCCTTGAAGAAGTTAAACCCTTCCTGGATAATCTAGCCACTTTTGCACTATAGATGCAGGGACTTCAATATGAGCTACACGAGAAGAAAAACCTTTCCTATGTAACCTTTTCTATTCTTTTGATAGGAGAGAATTTATTTGAAAATCATGATACATCCTTGGAAGATTCTGAACTTAAATACCAAGGTTAGTTTTCAACCTATGCTGATCTCTTTTGCACACAGACACATACTTTTTTCTAAATTCTTTTTCAGATTTAGGAGACCTCAAAACATGTATAGTAAAACCTCGTTAAAACAGACATCCAGATAACCCAGATCAGTTTTGGAAAAGAAAATGGATATCGTAGAAAATGAAGATTTGTTTTACAGACTATAAATTGCTACTCTCAATAGGTACATTACATTCGCCAGTGGATGAATTCACTATACTCATCTCACATGATTGGGATCAGGTTGGAAGAGAAACTTTGATAAAGTCCTGGAAAAAGTTGTGACTTGGTGTGTCTGACTTGCCAGAAAACAAGATTGAGGAAGCAAAAAATAAGTGTGGAAGAAGATTTTATAGACATTTTTAAAAATATCGATGGCTGTTCTGATGTTGATGAAGATATTTGACAATTGGTTGCAAATCGACAATGGCAGAGCTTAGGAACCGATTACAAAGGAATGCATTATTACATCATGCAGTGTTACTGCAAATAAAAATGAAGAGTACATATTCAGATTCAGATGGTGTTGATGAACCAGTAGTAGTTAGGACCTATGTACAAGAAGTAACAAACAGAGAAATTGATTGATAGTCGACATGAAAAATTCAATGCCTCGGCCAGGATTTGAACCACAAATCTAGTGGCTTCGATCCAGTTGCTCTTATCCATTAAGCTAACATGGCCAATTTGCTGTCATGACATTAAATTCTCCAATTGACTCATATTTCCCCGGTAAACTACTAAGGACTCTCGTATTTGAGATAAACTGTTTGTGGCAACTTACTATTTTAAGTACTTGAGTCTCAGGCTTCATCATTTAATTGATGGAAATTATTCATTTCTTCACACTAGTCGTATAGAGGTTAAGGTATTGAATTGATAGTTGACATGAAAAGTTCAATGCCACGGCCGGGATTTGAAACACAGATCTACTGGCTTCCGTCCAGTCACTCTTACCCATTGAGCTACCATGGCCATGTGGTTCAAATCCCGACCCTGGCGTTGAAATTTTCATGTCGACTATCAATCCAATACCTTAACGTCTATACGACTAGTGCGAAGAAATGAATAATTTCCATCAGTTAACTTAAAAGATAAATTTAGGCTTTATTTTGAGAGACAAGTCGAAACATTGCCAAATGAACTTTTAATGTTAAAATGGATGCAAAATCACACTGATTGTAAGCGATACACTAAACTGAGACAGCAGAAGCTCACTGCCTTTTGCTACAGACTAGTTTATAGCTATATTGTGAGCGGTGCAAATATATAGGCTATTACAGTACATAAGTACTTTGTATGTTTTTAGTTAAAAGTAAACTGATAGTAATTTATAGACTCCGTTAACAATCATTCGGTGATGCTGTAAAAGTTTTTTTTTTATGCTTTCTGTAAGGATAAGCTAGATTTTAGTTAACTTGGATCAGAACTGGTCCCATTGATCTGGATAAACGAGGTTCTACTGTACTTCTGGTGAAATCTTGATATTAAAGATTTTGGTGGAATCCAAACTTTTTCTACTTACTATACATAGTAGGGAAAGTAAACTATTTCGTTTATAACACCTTTTAATTAATTTGCTGTAAAATATGTATTCCCATGTTAACATTTCTTTTTCTTTCTTGCTTAAGTTATTAACCTAATGTTTTGGATTTCTAACATTAAGGCTTACGAGTTTAACATTTAAAACAGAACTTTATTTTATACAGTGCCAAAAACATAGCTCAAAGAGATCTGCAACTTCTTACCTGTGTAAGCATACTGAATACACATGCCATCCCAACTTGCCCTACGCCAACAACTGTCACTTTATTTCCAGACCACGTGACTGGCTCAGCAACTTTTGAAAATAACTTATCCATTAGGTCAGTCATCTTTACTCTGCAACAAATATATGATTATTTAGAACATTTGGTTAATAATCTAACAACTTCTTTGAGAATTTATTTTTCTAATTTATGTTAAGATAAATATTTGCAGAAATAATTTTATTACATATTTTGTTTTAGGTTCAAGAGGAATAGAGGAAATCAAAGTTACTAATGAGATTTTTAAAAGTGAATCACCATTCTCTGGACTTTAAATTCTACATTCGTTCTACAACACAGTTAAATGGTAAATAACAAAAGCACTTTTTAATGTTAAAAGTATTCCAGAATCCAAACCAAAAAAGTGATAAGGCTCATGCTGAAAGAGAAAGGGATTTGAAATAAATTTTGAGCTTAAAACAGTTCTATGCATTTGATGTAATTCATTTTGGTCTGCAGATGATATAACGGGAGGAGCAATTTCTGTAATAGGTCTACAAAAGTCAATTAAGCAATTCATAGGTTTTGCTCTGACTGGGGACTAAGAATAAACAGCAAAAGATAAAAAATAATGGTATTTAAAAGAGGATCGATACTGAGGAGAGGAGAGGGATGGTTCATAGGAGACCAAAAGGTAGAAGTGGTGAATGAGTATGACTATTAAGGTGTAAGGATGTGTAACAGCTGAGGGTGGGCGGCACAAGCCAGAAAAGTGATAGCTAATGGAAGAGCAGCAATGTCAGGATGTAAATATAAACTGGAGATGTCAGTTAGATGGTTAGAAAGAATGTATGAAGCGGTCGTTGAAGCCAGAACAATGTATGGGGCACATCAGAGATAGGAACAAAATGAGACCAGATGTATGGATTGCTTTGTAAATAACTACTAGGGCTGCCAAAATCGGCACCAAGGGATGTGGCATTACTAGAGCTAGGTAATACAAAAAGGAGGGGAATAATAATAGAGAGAATATTGAAATTGTGGTATAAGTATATTAAAGGGCAGAAAAGGGAATTCTTGAATCTGTGCATGAAGCAACAGAAAAGGATTAAAAATACAAATAGTTGGTGGTCGGAGTTGGAAAGAATGGTATCAAAGATTGGCATGGGAGATCTATGGAGAGCAGAGGAGACAAATTAGGAAGGAAGTGAGAAACAGTACAAGACATAGATAGGCAGGAGATTTGGGAAAGTATAGAAGAAAAGAAATCTTTGAAATTTTATAAGCAATTAAAGACAGAATGTGGTAGGGAAAAAATATATAGATCAATGTGACAAACCTGGAAGAGAAGGCATAGCATGGATGAGAGTAAGAATAATATACCTAAAAGGGTTGAGAAGTAACGAGGTAGGGATATGTGAATTTTGTGGAGATGAAGAGAGCACTGTTCATTACATGATAGAATGTAAGGAGTTAACAAATGACAGGAGAAAAATATGGCATAAGAAATGGGACAGTGTAAGTAAAGAGGTATTGGTGTTACGTATGTTAACGGGGATGGCAGAAAAGAAAAATAGATGTATAGGAGAATTTTTATATAGGTTAAGATGAAAGTGGATTAGGGTAAAAGAAGCGAAGATCAAGAAGAAATTACACCAAGCTGCTCAGGAAAACCAACGGCTTATGGCAAGGAGACTTGAGTCAGCAAGTAAATCTTGGGTCAGCAATTTCATGTATTTGTACAGGATGTATAATGTATAATAGTGCATGTTCGATGTTAAAGTCATTTTAGTGAAATTGCAATGGAAACTGTACAAATAAATATATCATATCATTTTGGTCTATCTAAATGTTCATCCATTGTATAAAAGTTCCTTGCAATGATGGAGACTTCGTTGTTGACAGAAAATCTAAGATAATTATATTTGTCATATAAATATCTGAAATATATGGTATATTGTAATCAAAATCATTAGAGCCATAGTTTGAAAAATATTCCATGTAAAGGATAGTTTGTGGTGCAGGAGTTTACTAAAAAATCCCTGTGTCACATACTTTGAAGTATGAATGAAAGTTTCTTTATTTACATTTTACATAATTTACAATATTTCACAATATTTCTATTGCCTACCTTAACCTAAATACAGATTGTAGCCTAGCGGTTCATTATCTCTTCGGCCCCCGGTTTGCCTGGTTCCCCTGACCTTTGACTCACCTTGGCCTGCCCTCTCTCTACTTGATAACTCTACTCTCTCTTTGTTCTCCCCGCAGTTCTCTATTCTCTTCTGCTCCTCTTTTTTTTCTCCTACTCCACTTCTTTTCTTTAAAAACTCCCCCATGCTTTTATTCTTCCTTTCCTCCTTTCCTGTCAGCATTCTCTTAGCTTATTAATTAAATTTAAAGGGAGTTGATTAATGACACTAAACAACACTTACTTTTAAATTTATCAGAACATTTTCAGAGGCTATTTTCCTCCATTGTCAACCAGACATCGACTGGTTCTCTGTGGTGTAGCTGGTGATATTTTGTCATAGATCTCCTCTGGTGGTGGTTCGAGGTACTTGCTGAACAAAATTTTCTGGGCAATGTAAAAATTGAATATCTTGTTCCTATTTTTTGAATTGAAGATTTGTTCCCATGTGAAGAGTTCTTGTTATCCTGATGCATGTTTTAGTAGTTTTGGTTCTGGATTTATGTTGTGTTTTTTTTTTTTTTTTTTTTTCCCAAAAATGTGTGGCAACTGCTGATTTTACTAATTGTTTGTATTTTATGTTCATAAAGTGTTCCTTTGCTCTTGTTTCTAAATTTCTTTTGGTTTTTCCAATATAAATTTGACTACAGTCACAGCATTCAATTTGATATATAGCAGAGTTTTTGTTATATGGAATGGCATATTAGGTTCTTTATGGGGTAAAGGTTGACTGGTACTAGCTGAATGTTTTTTTTTTTTAAGACATTTTTAATTAACTTTTTTGAATTTATCAAAGGCCCTTGGATGGTAAGTTAATTCCAAAAAGTCTTCAAAAAACAAAACATTCAACTTGCACCAGTCAACCATTACTCTTTAAGAAACCTAATATGCTCAAACATCAAAGATGCCATTCCATATAACAAACAATTAGAAACAAAAGCAAAGGAACACTTTAGGAACATAAGATACAAACAATTAGAAAAATCAGCAGTTGCCACACATTTTTGGGGAAAAAACCACAACATACATCCAGAACCAGAGCTACTAAAACATACATCAGGAAAACAAGAACTGTCCACATGGGAACAAATCTTCATTTCAAAAAATAGGAACAAAGTATTAAATCTCGACATCCCCCAGAAAGACTTGTTCAGCAAGTTCCTCGAACCACCATCAGAGGAGACCTATGACAAAATATCACCAGCTACACCACTGAGAACCAGTCGATGTACAGTTGACAATGGAGGCAAATAGCCTCTGAAACATGTTCTGGGAAATTTAAAAGTAAGTGTTGTTTAGAGTCATTAATCGACTCCCTTTAAATTTAATATATTATAACATTGTTTTCAACACTTCCATGAAAGGAATTATTCTCTAGCTACTACTTTTTTATCCATTTAATCCCATTTTTCCTCCCATATCTTATTTCTCTACTCAGCTACTTCTGTGGCCTATCATATAATGCTCCATGCTCTCTTCTCCCCCACATAGCTGACATACCCCTTTTATCTCGCCTCTTAGCCCCTTCAGAAGCAGTGTTCCTGTTCTCATCCATGCTAACATTTCTCTTTCCCTCTTACTGCAATGATCCATGTATTTCTCTATTCCCCACTTTATTATTCTGTAGAATCCCAATGAATTTCTACGTTCTAAGCTCCCCAATATCTCCTGTGTTTCTATGTCCTCTACCCTATTTCTCACCAACTTCCAAAATCCTTCTCCATTTCCCCCTCTCTTCTCCAAAATGTCTCCCATTCCTATTTCTCTCATTTTTTCTTCTATTCCTACCCACCAAACGCTCTTGCTTTTCATTCCGTTTTGCTTGTTCATACATCCCTTGTTTCTTTTATAAAAATTTCAAGACCTTTTCCATTATTATTCCTTTCCGTTTTGGCTTGCCTAACTCAATTAAAGTAACTTCCCATGGTGGCGAGCACAATAGCCCTAGTACATCTTAGCAGAACATTCTATGTCTCTGATCTATTTTCTCACTCAGTTCCATCTCACCCCATATTACTGCTGCATATACAATAAGATTCCACTATTGCCTCATATACTCTCTCGAGCCATTAAATTATATTTACATACTCTCAAACGTATCTACTTGGAAGTAAACAAGTTATGCGGTTCACAAGTATACATATACACACACAAGATATTTTATAACAATGCCACCTAAAAAGAGGAGTTAATGGGGCCTCAAAAGATATATTTCTGGCCATGCCGTGGCTCAGTGGTTAGACCGCTTGGCTCTCACCAAGGCGGCCCGGGTTCGATCCTAGGCGACCGCAAAGTGAGATTTGTGATGGACAACACGGCGTTGGGGCGGGTTTTCTCCGGGATCTCCGGTTTCCCCCGCCATCTCATTCCACCGGTGCTCCATCTTCATCTCATGCATCATCAGTGTCACTGCCTGCGGTGCCGTATGTAGTAAAGGCGGGCGTTAAACACTACACACACGATATATTTCTAGTCAAACCTACATACTGAATTTTTGGGTGGATGTAATTCCTTCTCTATCTAACAGGTACTTGTAGAGAAAATAACATTTTCGTCAAAAGCTACATAATTTATCAGTAATCACCCCTTTCTTTGACAGGTTACATGTTATCATTAACAATTTGTTGAATAACAAATAGCCTAGCAGGTTAAGGTCTGGGATTGTGATCCGTGCATTGGATGATGTCATAGGTTCACTGCCTTAAGTATGAATTTTCCCCACTACCATGGTAAGGGGGGATAGCTTGCTTGCCTGCCTTATATTCAATAAATTTCAACTTCGAATCCCAGTTAGGGTGAGTAACCTGGATCAGATTTTTTTCCTAGGGTTTTCTTTTATACTGGAAGAGGAAGGTTGGTAATTTTAAGTCCGATGGACCTCGGGCTCATTTGAGCATCATTTCACCCATTTCATTCATTGTCCAACATGACCTAGTGGATCAAGATGTTAAGTCTTAAAAGAAATGAAGTTTAAAGATATTTGATTTTCATTTGTTCAGTTTCCATTACAATTTTACTACAATGCCTTTAACGTCGAACATGCAGTATTATGCATCCTGTACAAATACATGAAATTGTTGACCCTCAGATTTACTCGGTGACTCAGGTGCCCTGGACATAAGCCTTTGGTTTTCCTGAGCACTTGGTGTCATTTCTTCTTGATCTTTGCTTCTTTTACACTAATCCACTTTTCTCTTAACTTATATAAGTATTCTCCTATACATCTATTTTTCTTTTCTCCCATCCCCGTTAACATGCGTAACGCCACTACCTCTTTGCTCACACTGTCCCATTTCTTAAACCATATTTTTCTCCAGTCATTTTTAACTGTTTACATTCTATCAGGTAAGGAACAGTGCTCTCTTCATCTCCACAAAATTCACATATCCCTACTTCGTTACTTCTCAACCCTTTTAGATATATTATTCCTACTCTCATCCATGCTATGCCTTCTCTTCCAGTTTTGTCACACTGATCTATATATTTTTCCCTACCCCATTCTGTCTTTAATTGCTTATAAGATTTCGAAGATTTCTTTTCTTCTATACTTTCCCATATCTCCTACCTATCTACGTCTTGTACTCTGGTTCTTACTTACTTCCAAAAACCGCTATGATTTTACTCCTCTGTTCTCCATAAATCTCCCATGCCTATCTTCAATACCATTCTACCCAATTCCGACCACCAACTGTTTTTGTTCTTAATGCTTTTCTGTTGCTTCATGCACTGATTCAATAATTCCCCTTTCTGCCTTTAATACACTTATAAATCATTATTCATAATGCATAAACGGATTCTAAGAATACTTGGAGGAGTTAAATCAACATCTACGTGCAGACCATTATTTAAAAAATTTAAAATCTTACCTCTCCCATGTACTTTCATTTTTGAAATTTTAAAATTTACAAAGACAAATTTAATGACAGGAAACAGTCACTGTACCTTTAATGACACAGTTCATAATCATAATACTAGACAGAGAATGGATATTCATGTAATAGAAATAACACAAGAGCTCATCAAAACAGTGTAATAAACCTAGGAATCACTTTTTTTAATGAACTGCCTATAGCCAATAAAACCACTTGCAATTTTTCAGCATTTAATAAGTCAGTTTTGGTATACTTGCTAGACCACTGTTTTTATTCTGTTAGTGAATTTATGGAAAGTTTATAATATTGTTACATTTCTGAATTAATTGTGTATATTATAAAATGCTTGAGATATTTTTATAAATCATTATTTTGCACAAAGACTGACTTGTCCTTATTGGATGTGACTTGTTAATTCACAAGTATAGTTAATTGCACTGTAAATTCACAATTTGACGTGTCTTATATCATAGTACTCAAGTACAATATAATATTTACAAGAAGAATAAATTATCTATCTATCTATACCAGAATTTCAATACTCTGGTATTATTATTCCCCTCCTTTTTGTATTTCACAACTCTAGTAATGCCACTTATTTTGATGCCAATGAAGTTTAAAGAAAATTTAAATGCTTTACAGAATGTTTACACATTTATACCTTATTCAGCATGTTCATTTCCAAAATTGGGCTTTTTTCTCGAACCATATAAAGTAAAAAAAAGCAAATAATAAATAAAAATTGATGCTACCTGCTAAAAAAGTTATTTATGAAGTAATTATTGTAGAAGTTAATATTTACGAAAATCATACAGCTCTCATTTTATTGCATGTACTGTATTTAATTCTGTCCTGATATAAAAAATATGGCATACATACTCTCCATTAATATAGAATTTAGAAATTCTAGTTTAATATTTTAATTCACAGATTTCCTTTTTATGTATTAAAATTCTATCATTTGTAATCCCTCATCCCCACCCCTTCACGCCTTATTAAAATAATGCTGTTTCTTTTTATTGTTGCATATTTGTTTACGCCGACTGCCGGTTGTGTTAACTTGTTTGGCGTGACCTTCAGGGTACGCGCGGAGTTTTGGAAAGTGAAATGCGGTGGATACGTCATTTCTGCAGATAAAAATTAAAACTAACCACAAATAAATTATATATAAACGTTCCACGAAAAGAAAAAACTGATTTAATAGGTACTAACGCGACTACTTGTAGGCAAAAAACTGCAGGCAAATGTTTCAAATATTTCGTTATATTTTATAGACTCTGTTCTTTAAAGCAAACTTATTCGGCTGTAACCTGCAAATCTTTTGACTGTTTTACTGGAAAAAAGCTAAATTATGTGTGCGTGTTTTATTTGCATTTGCTCTACATTCGGAAATGTTTAATGCAAACCCAAATTATCGTAATTTTAGGTTCATTTAAATACGTTTGCAAAAGAGTAATATTACACCACTCAAATTTATTCTAATTAATTTTGGTAAGAGAAAAATTGGTATATTCAAAATGGAATTATAATTTGTTTATTACAAACGTAATCACATTTTTAAGCCTCATTTTATGTGGTTTTATTTTGATATTATATTGGAAAATTAAGTGAAATTATACTATGGATAGTTAATTTAATGTATCTTGCGGAACCGTCCTTTCGTTTTAAAACGAACACGCCTCATCTACAGTTACGGGTGCATTTTATTCATTCCAAGGTTCGTCTTAGAATGCCCCTTTTGGTGTTTATCGTACAAATAATCTTATGACGACCATTATTATTCTATTGCATGATAGACAGACTGAAAGAACTCAATATATCCTTGAAGCTGAAAGCACTTATCTGCAGGTATTAAAAAAAAAGGAAGAACTAAAATGCAGAAACAAATGAAAAGAGAAACAAAAGAAGGCTTCTAAATTGACGATTTTAAAAGCTACTAATATTTTATATGAGCCAGATTCAGAGATGTGTAACTAAATGTTTAAACTCCAGCAATGCTACATATTTATTGAGAGCAATTTCTATTACTAAGCTAGGGAATTTATTAAATCATTACGTGCTACCCCCTTTCCCCTTCCTTACTTTTTCTTTTCCCTTTTTACCTCTTTTAGAAGCGTCAAATGGGCCGCGGACAATAATACCCCAAATTTACTCATAATTTTTCTTCTTATTACGGGGTCTTAAGTCACTAATTTACAACAGTAAACACCGGATGACATTTATGACACCTGTGACAGATGCAGCAAAGTGGCAAAACAAATTTAATTATATCACTATTATAAATGAAACCAGCATTTATATTTACTTCAAGTAATGTGTAATACATCAACACATATAATAATCACGAATACGTACCTTGGTTTGACTGTCTAAACACGAAAAACGATTTACAACTGTAAGAGCGATGCACTCACTTCCAAGATCAGCGCCTTTCTGCGCTAGTTTTGTACTGACAAATCGTGAACGCCTCTTTTCAAGGTGACCTCCACGCGGTTGAATCAGTGTAGTGTTCACTTATCAGTCACACACAAAACTTCAGTACGTAACTCTGATGTTATGTTTAGTCTGGTACAGTAATCCTTCGGATATTAACACGGAAGTCCTGAATGGGTTGTAAACACTCGATACGGTGTTATAAAATTAATGTACTTGCAGTTTAAACCCTGGTTTGACCCGCCGTAGCTGCGCATGCGAGGTTTGTATGGTTAGAACGTGATGCCTCGCGCGAATTTATAAGAGAAACCAATGGTCACGCCCACCTTACCGAGAAACTGGCATTGCATATTGCACAAGGAAGTCACTGGCCCGATGAAAGACAGTGCTGATGCAAAGATGATGAAAAATGGGCAATCTCATGCTATCTGAGCTGGAGTTGGAACAAGTGGACTGCTGCCTTGGCACATTTTGTTAACATCGTTCAAGTTCCCAACTCTTGGATCATCACAGAAAGTCTTTTGTGTATCTCATGACAAGATATTTCTAAAACATACAGTGGGATTTTAGAACTTTTTAGAATACTTTATCCGGATTTTAGTGTCCTTGTATTTCATACATGTTCTCACAACTTGTTCAGGTGTTCATTAACAGCAATCTCGACTTCACTTGTTTGCAATTTATATTCGATATTTTTCCAGTGCTTGATTTTAGTGTTTACGAATATTTAAAACCTTTACATGGCGACTACATAGCTCCACTACCATCAGGTATTCGACCACGGAATGTATACCAAGCTACCTGCTTAGTGTTATCTACACAAATAGAGATAAGCCTTATCTACAGCTTGTCTTTATTGTCACCCTTTCAGTTTCCTGCAGAAGATGCACAAATGGGATAATTCATAGAACTAAACCTACTTTTGAATGAACTAAAGAATTAAGATTTAATAAAGAAAAATTTAAATCCACTAAGCTCGATAGGTAAAGTCGGTTGAATTAATTCGTGTACACGTCGGCCACCTCCTTTGATGAACCCTTATAATCGTTTTACAACCCCGGCCCTCCTTCTCCCAGTCCGTTCTGCAAGGTTGCCACCTTACTCGATACGTCATGGGTATCATACGAGGTTTCGTCTAAATAAATTATCTTATGTCCATTACTGCGAAACTTCCTTAGTTTTGACAAATATATATATACAAGGGCTGTTCAATAAAGAATGATCATAATTTTTTACGGTCATATTTTTTCGCACTAAAATTCAATCTTATTATATTCTGTTAGCTTAATGTGAAACAAACACGCCGTAGTACTTTCATTGTTCGTCCTCCTGGTTCCCGCCTGTGAGAACCAGGCAACTTCAGACATGTTCAGTATCGTCTACCGCTGCAGTGGAGGTAACATGCAGTTAAAGTTGATTTTAGAGGAACATCCGGAGTTTCTTTCAAACGTAATCACTGCTGATGAAACTTGGCTACATCATTTTGATCCTAAGAGCAAACAGCAAAGCTCAGTGTGGAAATCTCCTTCGTCACCAACCCCTCAAAAAGCAAAAGTGGTTGCTTCTACTGGGAAAGTTATGGTCATCTCATTCTTTGATATTCATGGAATGGTTTATCAGCATGTTGTGCCTTCATACACATCAGTAACTGGACATTACTACAGAGATGTCCTGAAAACATTGCAAGTCCATATCAGGCGCAAAAACATTTCCGTGAAGCAGGCTGGATGCTGCACCACGATAATGCGCGGCCGCATATTGCTAATGTTGTTGCTGAATATCTTGCAAAAATCAACGTGAAGTGCATCCCTCACCCTCCCTATAGTCCGGATTTAGCCCCATGTGGCTTTTTTCTATTCCCTAACTTGAAAAAAACGCCTTAGTGGGAGGCATTATCCATCATCAGAGACAGTGGTAAAGGCTGCGGAGGCGATTTTGAAGGATCTCTCAAAAATGGTTTCCAGCATGTCTTTGAAGACTGGCAGAAACGCTGGGACAAGTGAATAGCATTCAGGGGAGACTATTTTGAGAAGGACTATCAAAATTATGAGGATGAGTAAAGGTACGTTGTCAAAAAAAAAAAAAAAAAAAAAAAAAAAAAAGTGATCATTCTTTATTGAACAGAATTTTTGCAGGTTCATTGCATGACCCCTTACCAAGATTATTTTTCAGCACATATTTATATGTGCTCAAAACAAGCGCTTGAATTTGCTTAGAAAGAGTTCCAGTTATAACTTTGTTTTTTTTTTTTTGTTTTTTTTTTTTTTTAGGCTTTTCCAGTAACATAACTCGGCCCAGCAACACTTTCCAATTTATTCACACTATTGTCATCACTTTGATTATTTTCACTTGACTGAAAGTTATCTACTACTTCATTTGTATTTACCACTGCATTTCCCTCCCACGGTCTCCACATCGTGACACACAACGAATTTCTGCACGTAATGAAACAGATCAACTGGAAGTTGGAACTTTGACAACTGAGACTCTACGTGGAGTAAACATGCGACTGTCATTTCCAGAAAATCAGGGTTGCTATTGGTCCTCAACGTCAGTGTTCCATTTCTGAAGTGTGGAGATAGATTTATGATGGTTCCACTTCCTTCAGGTATTCGACCACAGAATGCATACCAAGTTACCTGCTCAGTGTTACCATTTATAGCATCCGTATTGTTGAGTGGTAGGGTCCGTTTACTTTGCGAGGCAAACTGCACTCGCGTTGACTAGACAGAGATTAGCCTTCTGGCCAAGGTATGTTTGTCCTTAATCCACTAAACTCGATATGCCATTCGTTGTCCAGTTGTCCAGTTTCTATGTGAGATTGCTTTGATCCTACGCTGTATCCTTCTGAAAAAAGACAAACACACCTTAAGTCTAGTGTATAAACTATCCTATGTCTATATGACACGGCATCCAAATCATGCTGCATGCCATCTAGTGGCCATCTCTGGCATAATACATCAACTATGATTAATTCATTGCTGTCACAACTACCAATGCAGTCTGTAGGACCGATATGAACTTGCAGCTAGGGTAGAGAACATCACATTTGTTCCTTTTCTTCTTCTTTTTCAATTTCAGTGCCTTTAGAGGACTACGTACAATGTTAACGTGTAAAACACATCTTTTACACGACCACCTTATTTGAGGTTACGTTGCTTTTGTACTCTTTCTTCATCTTAGGAACAATTCTAACATTGAAATATGACTGTGGTTTGAGGTTCGTATTTATTTCATTCCTGTCCAACTTTTCTGCAGAACTTGCCACCTGGAGACTTGTTCCATAGAGGACAAAGGCTCCCCTAAGAGACGGAACACAAAAAAGACAACAGTTGTAACACAGCACCGTCAGAGCACATTCTGAATAAATCTCAGGGCTACGGGGCCTTCTGTCAACCAACAAAATTATAGAGAATATTTCCTAGAAAGTCGTACTGAAGGTCAAGAGGTCAGCAGTCTGCCATTGGATACAGTCCAATGTGTGTCTTATTTCGAAAAAAGGAATTGCATGTTAAATGTGTCTGATCAAATTCTGAACCAGGTTTTAGTATCCATTACAATGCGTTTAAAGTTGTAGAAAATACAAAACCAAAAAGAAAGGGAGAGGGAACGTGTGTTAATTTATGAACCGGTTTAAAGATTTTGGATGAGAAAAATATTCCTCATGTTTCATGAATACGTGGCACTATCAAGTTTGTAGCCATAATTTCTAAGAGAGACACGCACACACACAAACACACGCATACACACAGCAAAGTCTTTATCCATACATTAAAACTGCATCAACAGTACTTTTCAGTGCCTTGTTTACCTGGATCAACTCAGATCCTAGTTGACAAAAATCCGGGTTATGCAGATAATAAAGGAAAAACAATAAAAAGGCATGCACATTTCAAAATATTTTTAATGGAGTTTATAAATAACTATCGTACACTTTCATCTGAAAGCTACATACACTGTATACACTGTAGTAGCTTATGTAAGTATTTGCACTGTAAACATTATAGCTACAGACTAGTCTGTAGTAATAATAATATTAATAATATTTATTTGTATTGTCAGCTGCTTATACGAGGGCTGTTCAATAAAGAATGATCACAACTATTTTTTTTTTTTTTTTTTTGACAACGTACCTTTACTCATCCTCATAATTTTTATGGTCCTTCTCAAAATAGTCTCCCCTGAATGCGATGCACTTGTCCCAGCGTTTCTGCCAGTCTTCAAAGACATGTTGGAAACCATTTTTAGAGAGATCCTTCAAAATCGCCTCCGCAGCCTTCACCACTACTTCTGATTATGGATAATGCCTTCCACGAGGGCGTTTCTTCAATTTAGGGAATAAAAATGTCACATGGGACTAAATCCGGACTATAGGGAGTGCGAGGGATGCACTTCACGCTAATTTTTGCAATATATTCAGCAACAACATTGGCAATATGCGGCCGCGCATTATCGTGATGCAGCATCCAGCTTGTTTCACGGAAATGTGGTCTTTTGCACCTGATGTGGGGCTTTTAATGTTTTTTTTTTTCAGGACATCCTTGTAGTATTGTCCAGTTACTGATGTGTGTGAAGATACAACATGCTGATAAACCATTCCATGAATATCAAAGAACGAGATGATAATAACTTTCCCAGTAGAAGCAACCACTTTTGCTTTTTTGGGGGATTGGTGATGAAGGAGATTTCCACACTAAGCTTTGCTGTTTGTTCTCAGGATCAAAGTGATGTAGCCAAGTTTCATCAGTAGTGATTACGTTTGAAAGAAACTCCGGATCTTCCTCTAACATCAACTTTAACTGCATGTTACCTCCATTGCAGCGGTAGGCGATACTGTACATGTCTGAATTTGCCTGGTTCTCACAGGCGGAAATTAGGAGTACCAACAATGAAACTACTATGGCGTGTTTGTTTCACATTAAGCTAAAACAATATGATAATATTGAATTTTAGTGCGAAAAATTATGACCGTAAAAAGTTATGATCATTCTTTATTGAACAGCCCTCGTATTACGGGCTGATAGTAATATTGGCTTCCTGGCCGTTTACCTCTATCTTAGCCCTTAAACGACCTTGACCTTGTAATTTACGTCCTCCAACATTAAGTCATATCGGACGGTGAATGAATTGGGCGAAATGATGCTCAAATGAGCCCGGGGTCCATGGAGCTTAGAGTTGCCTGACATTCGTCTTTGTGGATAAAGGAAAACCTCGGGAAAAACCTTATCCAGGTAACTCACCCTGACCGAGATTCGAACTCGGGACCTCTTGAACGTGAGGCAGACATGCTACCATCTACGCTACCGAGGCTGCGTTGTGTCGTCTATTTATCTACCTCTTGCTTCCTTACCCTTCTTAACCACTTCTTTTTTATTTTGTCAACAAATTTCCCCACCTCTCTTATTTTTTTCTCTCTTTTCCACGTAAGCATTTTTACTGTCACTTTGTAAGCCCCTTTATTATCCCAGTTCTCATCCCATATTGATTTCCTCCAGTTTTCAATTTCTTTACACTTCACTACATAATGTTCTAAACTTATTTTCTTTCCACATAGAATGCACTCCTTTGGTGAACCCCCTCTCAATAGGGCTCCTGTCCTTAGGCAAGCTAAACCCTCCCTCTCATGCTTCCCTTCCCCATTCTGTCTTTATTTTCAGGTATACATTTTGTGATTTCTTACTTATCAAATTTCCCCAGGTAGTCGGTAGTAAAATAGGCAGTAAGCTTTTGCTGTTTCAATTTAGTGTATCGCATTAGAGCAGCGCGATCTCACATGCGCTTTAACATTAGAAGTTCATTTAGCAATGTTTGGGCTTGACCAGTCTCGAAGTAAAGCATCAATTTCTCTGTTATTGATTGTGTGGTTCATAACCACAGTTGTTTCGTCAACACTGAATCTGACTACTCTTCATTTTCATTTTCAGTAACACTGCATGATGCAACAATGTCTTCCTCTGTGATCGTTTATTACCTCAGTCATTGTCAATTTGTAACCAATTGTCAATGTCTTCTTCATAACATCGGAGTACCCATCGATATTTTTAAAAATGTCTATAAAATTTTCTTCCACATTTTCTGGGGAAGATGAGGAATTATCTTGGTCGCAGAAAAATCCCCACCCCCCTCCGGAAATCAAACCCCTAGCACGGCAGACAGGTGCTCTACGGACTGAACTACGGGGCTAGCCTTTACCACATGTTCTAATCACTATAATTGTTGAAATATTATATGACAGTGTTCTTAAAGCTACGAGTATATTTGTTGGTACAATTTTTATTTATTTCATATCGAACATTTCGCAAATTAAAACTCGTGTTCTATAAAAATAGTCATTACTCCTAATTATACTTCACAACTTCATCTTATAAGTACTTACCGTAAAATTAAACACGAAATATGGGGGCCTGATTAAGAGAAAAGAACGCCACATTCTGTATGTTTTAGGCTAAATGATTCGTCAAACTTAAATGAAATTAAAATATTAGGATTCAAAGCTAAAACTTGTAATATTATTTTTATAAAACTGTATAAATAGTATCAAAACATGTTTCAAACTACTTATAGTTTGAAGTGTAAGCAAATTTATTTGTTTACTTCCATTCATTCACATAAGAATACGCTTATGCGTAAATATGATTATGTTATTACTTTCCAAAGAGAGATCGAAGAGCTGATTTTGCTATTGAGCAAAATTAATGAACTAACATCTTCAAGCAGATATGTAATCAGACAGATTTATCATCTAGAAATGAAAATATAGATACTCACGTGAGCAGCTCAGTAAAGATGGAGTCCATTGGGAGTTGATGGCTCTCAGATGTTGAGGAAGTAATCCACTGATGGATACTGCTGTTCGAAAATTGTAACCAGTATTTTAGATGGCATCTGTTTGACATTCTTGGTATAATACTCATTTTACTGAAAAGAAAGCAAGTTCATATAGTGAATGTTACAGACGTTCAAGAATTGTTAATGTCATATGAACACGTTGATGTAAGACATTTATGGTTTTTGAGTTTTTGGTTGTTTGCAGTAGATCAAAATCTATAGCGAGCCAGTATACCACTGATAAAACTTCTGAGCTGCTGCTACTTGCAGGTAATTGTGACTATGTTATGTTTAAACTCACATCTCCGTAACATGTACTGTGTGATCCATATAAATCTGAACCACTTCAATAGCCGACAACTTTTGAACCAATAACAGGACAGATGTGCAAATTTGGGAGAATATAATACACAATTTCGAGCTTACATTACGTTATTTAGAGCTCAGAGAAAATGTTGGAAGTGTCCTCCACCAGCATCTATACATGTTTGCACTCGTCTCAGCATATTCTCTGAAGTTTTATGGAGATGATATCGAATTGAGAGAAGGTTATTTCCAGCAAGATGGAGCAACGTGCCATACATTTAATGACACCATGGAACTTGTAACCAGTTTCTTTGATAATCGAATAATCTCAAAAGGTTTGTGACCTCCCAGATCCCCTGACCTAACCTCACCGGATTTTTTCTTGTGGGGGTATCTAAAGGACAGAGTGTACAAGAATAGGCCACGGACAGTTGATGTTCTCAAGCAATCCATTCGAAACGAAATAAGTAACATTGGCGAGAATACTTTCCAATAGTTAATATAATAGTTAATAGAGGAAGGGAATAGTTTGATGTGTTGGGGTTCCGACAGCGTAGGAAAGGCAGGAAACGTATCGGGTATTAATAATATGTATAACATATCTTGGGAGTTGTAATATTAATGCTGACTGCTTTAAATACACAATTGGTCACAGTTTATAAAAATTATATTTTTTCTCTGTGCTATGAGAAAATATATAAAACTTCAACTCGTAGTTTATCTGAAGTTCAAGCATGTTATAGAGTAAATACAAGAAAACATAAAGTAATTTTCTCTGCAAATTAAAGGAGACCCACTCAGAACAGAATTACCTGGACATTTTCCGACACTTTCTGTTTCGTTCTTCTTTAACTAAATAGTTTATCAATGTCAGGACGTAATGTCTGGGTACTTCGGGGTTTGCAATTAGCTAATTTCACAACAGAAAAAAATTGTTCGCACACATATGTCAAGACAAACATACACAATGTCCATGCGGCAAGTGAATACAACCTCGGAAATCTGGTTTGGGGAACATTCTTGTAAAAATCTGCCAAATCTTTTTTGTGTGTATATCTGTCCTTCAATAAATCGCCACATTGTAAATTTAACAGTTCCATTAGGTACGTGGCAGCTACATTGTTGTCATCGAGTGTGCTACACCTAAATGAACTCTCAGATTCTGTACTCACAGTGCCATTTGTATAAGCAAATTGGTACTACACGGCTCTTGCCTTACGTCACACGCACTGCAGGCCTCGCTCCCGACTGAAATACGTCACAACTCTCGAAGCTGTCTTCCTCTGGTATGGACCCTACCCTCTACTCTGTCGTGACTCCTAGTTCGGCCTCCGTCTGCTCTCAACTTACCCGAGGCCGCCTATTAAGGGGCATACGCACATAAAATCTTCAATACTTTGCATTGCTATGTTTCCCTCCACAAATATATAGCTTTCACATAGCCCACCTTTCTGAATGAGCTGAGCTCATATCTCAGTTGTATCTATCCTTTTTAAACAATTATTGAGTGACCATTGACTCAGGAATCCAGGCTCGTCTAAGCATTATTTCATTCAACGTCTCTGCAGACTTGACTTGTTAAAAAAAGACTACTTTCCAAAATGTTCCAGCTTACACATGTAGAAATAAATGGTCAACTAGTGGACAAATAATTCACTTGTCAAATTTCTGACAATGCCTAGATGCTGAAGGTAGTGTGGAATCCTTTGACTGAGAAAATCCTAGAGCCGCTCAACTATTGTTCACTAACTTTAATCTCTTAGTTTGCAATAAAATCTACCCTATTGGGAAATCATCTTTATTTGAAATACAAATAATAGATCATTCCGCGAACCTTGTATAAATTTTAGTACGGTATACCTACATGTTAAAGAGATTAGCTAAAATTTCCTTGACTTTTAATAATTGGCCTTTATAATTACGTTAACATTCGACGAACACTCGCTGCTAGAGAAACATGTTCCAGAGTATATTGAAAAATGAATGCAATTAGGTTCTTGTAATACCTGTCAACCTTGATAGAAAAAAACCAACAGTTTGCTAATGCGTGTTTAAAGTGCTATAAGTCTGAATTTCAATTAGCTGATGAAAGTAACCTAGTTCATTAATGATTCATTCCGAAGACATACACTTATTGATACCACAATAACTTAAGAATTGATTAGATGTTATAGAATTTGAATACGATAGTTAGGAATTAAAATACAGATGCTTGAGATTAACAGATGCCTAAATACGAGAGCTGTTCAATAAATAATGATCATAATTTTTTACAAACACGCCGTAGTAGTTTCATTGTTGGTACTCCTGGTTCACGCGCGTGAGAACCAGGCAAGTTCAGACATGTTGAGTATCGCCTACCGCTGCAATGGAGGTAACATGCAGTTAAAGTTGATGTTAGAGGAAGATCCGGAGTTTTTTTTCAAACGTAATCACTGCTGGTGAAACTTGGCTACATCATTTTAATCCTGAGAGCAAACAACAAAGCTCAGTCTGGAAATCTCCTTCATCACTAACCCCCCTAAAAGCAAAAGTGTTTGCTTCTGCTGGTCAAGTTATGGTCATCTCATTCTTTGATATTCATGGAATGGCTTATCAGCATGTTGTACCTGCACACACATCAGTACAGGGATGTACTGAAAACATTGCAAGTCCGTATCAGGCGCAAAAGATTACATTTCTGTGAATCAGGCTGGATGCTGCACCACGATAATGCGCGGCTGCATATTGCCAATGTTGTTGCTGAATATCTTACAAAAATTAACGTGAAGTGCATCCCTCGCCCTCCCTAAAGTCCGAATTTAGGCGACTTTGAAGGATCTCTCAAAAATTGTTTCCAGCATATCTTTGAAGACTGGCAGAAACTCTGGGACAAGTGCACCGCATTCAGGGGAGACTATTTTGTGAATGACCATCAAAATTAGGAGGATGAGTAAAGGTATATTGTCAAAAAAATTGTGATCATTCTTTATTGAATAGCCCTCGTAATTAATAAAGGCCGCGATACAAGTTATCTGGACACAGTATAAATGACATCAGATGTACAGCACGGCTATCAAGTGTGCAAACGTCAAAACAACGTAACGTAAGGCTCTGCGAACTAATGAAGCATTGACTTTCAAGTGTATGCAGACGCGAGGACAAAGTATAGGTATAATGCGATTGGTTTGTTTCTTATCGTTGTACCTGTCATGGTCAGGCTCTACCTATCTGTAATTATTTACATGCGCGAGCGATAACAGTATTACAGTCCATGTGCAGTATACCTGAGGGAAAATGTACACGCCTCCGGCTTGCAGTGATCAGATTTGCTAAATATACTTAGAAATAGTCCTGTGCTGTGACGTATCGGGCTAAGGCAGCATGCCTTGGTCCCTGGCCACGGAAAGCGGCCCGGATTCGATCCCATCCAGGGGGTGCGGATTTTAAATCCCGGCTATAGGACAGTACCCACTAAACATCGTGAGGAAAGTGAGGAGCTTACGCTAGGTAAGCGGCCCTGGTCACGAAAACCAACGTTCCGGCTGGGGGATGCCGAAATGCTGACCACATCTCCCCGTATAGGTTGGATGATTGCCCACCTCTGTCGTGCGTAAGTGGGCGTGAGGCCGGCAGTCGGGTTGGTAGGCCTTGGCCCTCTTAGGGCTGTCACGTTAGGGACTTTTTTATTTTATGCTTATAAATACCTATATACGAGGGCTGTTTTTTTTTCAACCTCCGATCGCTCCATGCCGACGCTACGCGGGCAGCAGAAAGCGGGTATGCGCTGTCGGCGACTGCGCAGCTCTCGCACTACACACTCCGCCATTGTTGACATTCACTCGTCAGTCGGCGTTGTGCGACAGCCACGTAAACATGGCCGCCATTATTGATGCTCCCGCCAAGTGCGAATTGCGAAGTGTAATTCGTTTTCTACAGGCTGAAGGCCATAGTGCTGCAGAAATCCATCGGAGGATGAGTCGTGTGTATGGCGAAAACTTCATGAGTGATGGTGTTATTCGTGAATGGTGTCGAAAGTTTAAAGATGGTCGTAATGATGTGCATGATGAAGGGGGTCAAGGACATTTTCGATCATCCGCCATACAGTCCTGACTTAGCACCCAGTGACTTTCACCTTTTTCCTCAACTGAAGACGTGGCTTGGTGGGAAGCGATTTCAAACCAATGAGGACCTTCAAACGAACGTCAAGGACTACTTGAATTCACTGGCGGCAACTTTCTTTGAAGAGGGAATTGAAAAGCTTGTCCACAGATATGACAAATGTCTCAATCTCTTCGGTGATTATGTCGAAAAGTAACCATAAGTGTACTATTCTTTTGGTAATAAAATTATTGTTTTATATGAACTTGTGTTTTATTTATAGCCTATCGGAGGTTGAAAAAACAAACGGCCCTCGTATTAAAGAAACTATTATATGAACACTAATGCAATACTTAATGATCTAGAAGTATACACTCACATGGCTTTTTGCATTCACTCTTGTACAAATTGTTCCTAAAATGTTTATTCGTCTATATACTTTATAATATTCGAGATAAACGTTTGTAGAAATGGCTTTATTATAGATTTTCTTAGAGGTACAATGGGAATTGGAAAATACAGTTCGCTTAGGTGACAGCCAAAATTGCTTAAGATTAGGGATGACTTAGGGGTTTCAGGAGGTCCGGTTTTGATTCTCGTGGCCGACCTACCTGACACATGGGTTTTGTTCGTGGGTTTTTCCGGGTGAATGCTGGTTAGGTTAATTGCATCTCCGGAATGTATGCTCAAAGGAGAGTATAGCCTAGGACTGCAGGTCGACGGGAGTTCTTATAAAATTAAGAATTATGACTGTGATAAATGTATATATTTATAATACTCTCATCTATGTAAAAAGTAACTTAACCGACCAGCTATTCAGGCAGGATATTCATAATTATAATACTAGGTTTAATTCTAAACTCAATATACCATATCATAGATTAACTAAAACCTCTAACAGCTTTGAAGTGTCAGGTAATACATTTAAATGCAAATTATATGAATGGTTAGTTTCCAAACCTTATTATTCAATACAGGAATACTTTAACAGGTGTAGTTAAACTTTGGCTTATGTCATGAAGTATTCTTATTTCCTCATTTTATTTTAAGTCTCTATATTTGTATATCTAATGTAAGTATTTTATTGATTTTTTTTATCTTCACTGTATTATAACTGTATTAATTTGTACTCTATTTTTGACTTTGTCTATTGCTGTAATAAGCTTAATGACAATAAAATCATTATTCATTATTCATAGGCAGCTCCAGAGTGAGAAGGGTCTTCGAGCATGGAACTGTTAGGGACTTCTGCGCGGCACTGTGGCCTATATGCTTGCAGCCTTTAGCCTCCTGTGCTTCCTTAACTTTAGCTCTTCATGGACAGGTTTGGCACATAGATTTATGTGTTACTGCCATGTATACTTGTAAAAACCTGGAAAAAGTATATGCAATTTACAAATGTGCTCTCAAATTATGAAATAGGTTCGATATATTGCTTTCATTTACAACCATTTTACATAAACACGAAGGATACATGCAGTAACTAAAACAGAAACGTTTCACCGAAAGGATTCTATCACACGAAAATAACCAGGAATGAAAGCAACAATAAGGTTCACAGAAATAGAACACATTGCGGAAGTCACAGAGTATTGGCTTCCAGTCCATTTTTATATTCATGTTGCGAAACGGAAATGGAGGTTGGTGTGATACCCGCCATTCGCGCCTCTTCTGACCTCGATACAGATGAGTGCAATTTTCTCTTGTCATAGAATGAGGTTATGTCATAACGCTGTTGTTAGCTTAGCCGCGCTGAGTTCTGTCGTAGATAAATGAAATATTCCAATGAGGATTCAGCAAAAAGTTGCAGTTATTGAAATGATGTGTGGACAGTAAATTTATTAATATTATTATGTTTTAAGTACGTTCATTTAGTGATGGAAATGTAACAGCTAGACCTCGAAAATCAAGCTTTTAAAAAGCAAATTGTATACTCTGCAGGTATACAAAAACGTATTACTTTCCACCCAAAAATGCTATACTAAGATTTTATTTTAAATACACGTTTTGATATCCAAAATAAGCTTATTTAGAAAAAGGTTCATGTGGTGTGAATAGCTAACCCAAAGGCTAATGAGTCAGCTAAATACCAACTTAGTATTGGGCTTTAATATCTTCCAAAGATACAACATGAAGATGTTCAGGAGATGTTCAAGTCCACCACAACTACCCTTTAGCCCGGCTCGGTAGCGTAGATGGTAGCGTGTCTGTCTCACGTTCAAGAAGTCCCGAGTTTGAATCTCGGTCAGGGTGAGTTACCTGGATAAGCTTTTTCCGGGGTCTTCCCTTATCCTGAAAGACGAATGTCGGGTAGCTCTAAGCTCCATCGACCCTGCACACATTTGAGCATCATTTCACTCATCTCATTCACCGTCCGATATGACTTAACGTTGGAAGACGTAAAAGTAAATCTTTCGAAAAGATTTTATTTTGTCAAAAAAGACCATGTGATTTTGATTAAAATACCACATGTTTAAAATATTTGCAAGAACAACTTCAGTATTCTAGGAATAGTTTCTGAAACCCTAATCATTTCTAATTAACATTTGTGTCACCGTAAGAGATAGGCAAGATGGTATTGTAGAAAAACATAAAACTTGTTAAAGCATAATTTATGTCAAAATTTTAATGAGGTTAACTAATTCGAGATTTTTCTTATTATTCGTTTGCATTCTCAAACAAGAAATCATTGATAGAGTCGACATGAAAAGTTCAATGCCACGGCCGGGATTTGAAGCAGGAATCTACTGGAAACTGGAAAGCAGTAGTGGTATTGAATTTTTCATGTTGACTCTATCAATCCAAAATCCTTAGCCTATATACGGCTAGTGTGAAGAAGTCATTAATTTCCATCAATTAACTAAAATAATAAGAGTTAAATGATGAAGCCTGGGACTCAAGTACTTACGATAGTAAGTCGCCACAAACGGTGTATCTTGGATGCGAGAGCCCCTAGTGGTTTACCGAGGAATTATATGAGTCAATTGGAGAATTTAATGTCGTGACGGTAAATTGGCCATGGTAGCTCAATGGATAAAGAGCAACTGGACGGAAACCAGTTCAAATCCTGAAATGTTCTTGTTGACTATCATTATTCCTTTATCTCTTGGTGATGTAAAGAAAACAGAATTTCAAAGATATCACTTGGCAACCAGTTTTTAAAATATTTGCCTATCGCTGAAAGTCTGTTACTGTGTTTCCTTATTGCCCTTGTAGTTATAGAAAGATAAGGTAAACATCTACAAATGTAAAAGAATAAGAGTTCATAAGAAGATTTTGCACAAGAGTATGGAGGCCCACCTCCGTAGCGTGGTGGTAGCGTGTCTGCCTCACGTTCAAATGATCCGGAGTTCGAATCTCGCTGAAGTTGAATTATATGGATGACATTCTGCAGGGGTTTCCTTTAACCTGAAAGATAAATGTAGGGTAACTCTAACCGAGCGGGATAGATCAGGCCCGCATTCGGGAGGCCGGGTTCGATCCCCGCGGTCGAACTACCTGACCCATGGGTTTTTTCAGGGTTTTCCCGGGGTTGACAGGCGAATGCTGGGTAGGTTAATTACATCCCCCGAATCTCCTGTGCCTCCATTTCATCTCCAATATCATTTCATATCATCTATCATCTGATGGTCTCTTTCAGGGTAGAAGTGTCGGCGGGTGTCTCGGCGGTGCATGACAGGATGATATGCTCTGAAGAAAACTACTTTCTCCTCCGATAGGTCGGTTGTCGATCTCCGCTTCTCAGCTGGGACCATTTCGGGACCACCAGCCAGGGACCTTTGGGGCTCGGCTGCTGGGCTCGTTGCCATCCCGCTGTAGGGAAGCGAGTTCGTTGTCCTGGCCTGTCGGGGGAAGTCTCTATCCAAGTAAACTGTAGGGACCCTGCCCTCTGTACTGTCGTGGCTCTTTGGTTCAGCCACCCTCTGTCTCCTTCGCACCATCCTTCATGCTGGGGGTGCCCCATAGGAACAATGAGCCTAGCATGGTGGCCTACGTACCAAATCCCATCCGTAATGATATCCCTGTCCCTAGGTTAACTCTAAGCTCTCTGGGCCTTGAGCACCATTACACCTACTTCACTAGGCCGCGCCGTGGCTCAGTGGTTAGACCACTTGGTTCTCACCAAGGCGGCCCGGGTTCGATCCCAGGCGACCGCAAAGTGAGATTTGTGGTGGACAACACGGCGCTGGGGCGGGTTTTCTCCGGGATCTCCGGTTTCCCCCGCCATCTCATTCCACCGGTGCTCCATCTTCATCTCATGTATCATCAGTGTCATCGCCTGCGGTGCCGTATGTAGTAAAATCGGGCGTTAAAAATTACACACTACACACCTACTTTACTACATTTATCCTCCGATACACAACGTTGGAGGACGTACATAAAAATAATAAAAGTGTAGAGAAATTCATGTGAGAGCAACATACCAATTTTTGTTAAATTATACACTCATAGCGTGATATAAATTCCTTTATATATTTCACTTTATTCAGAAAACTAAAAGCAAATATTCTTTTCGTAAGCGAACAAAATTAACAAAACAATAATTTCAGAAACTTGTATGACTAATAATAGCAGAAAAAGCTCGTCTTTAATAAAAAACGAGACGTTATAGGGGTCACTGTTACTAAGAGATGCAGTATAATAATAGATTAGTAAATGGCAAAAGTCACCTTCAAATCTCATACCTACCCCAAGCATGTTGTGTTTATTTCAAGGCGAAGGTTATTTTCTCTCTCTTATATAATGGGAATTCCTGCAAAACGTTTCGATTTAGAGGCAAAGATCCAAGCGGTATAAAAGGCTTCCTGTGTGTGTGTGCAGACGGGGTCATAGAGCTTGTCGACAGGTTTTGGCATAGGCTACAGCTGTTAGATGTGATGCTGCAGTTGAAAGAGTCAAAGCATTTGTTTTATGGTCCATACTTTCTTCATCACAAAACAGCTGAAGAAAATCATGTCTACCAAGCTCCAAAAATTATTATTATTATTATTATTATTATTATTATTATTATTATTATTATTATTATTATTATTATTATTATTATTATTATTATTATTATTATTATTATTATTATTATTATTATTATTATTATTATTATTATTATTATTATTATTATTATTATTATTATTATTATTATTATTATTATTATTATTATTATTATTATTATTATTATTATTATTATTATTATTATTATTATTATTATTATTATTATTATTATTATTATTATTATTATTATTATTATTATTATTATTATTATTATTATTATTATTATTATTATTATTATTATTATTATTATTATTATTATTATTATTATTATTATTATTATTATTATTATTATTATCATTATCATTATCATTATCATTATCATTATCATTATCATTATCATTATCATTATCATTATCATTATCATTATTATTATCATTATTATTATTATTATTATTATTATTATTATTATTATTATTATTATTATTATTACTATTATTACTATTATTATTAATTATTAATTATTGTTTATTATTATTGTTGTTGTTATTATTATCATCATCATCTGATATTTACATCTGAATTATGGTAAATAGAGCAAATATTGTACTTCATCCAAAAAACTGATTCCGAGATTTCATGGAAAATTCATGTTTAGAAATTCCTTGATTCTAGAAAAGTATTTTTAGAAAAATATCCATCTGTATGTATGTTCGCGTGTGTGGCTGTAAGTGACTCTCTCTCTCTCTCTCTCTCTCTCTCTCTCTCTCTCTCTCTCTCTCTCTCTCTCTCTCTCTCTCTCTCACACACACACACACACTTTCTCTCTCTCTCTGTTTTTTTTTTTTTTTTTTGTAATTTACGTACTCTAATGTTAAGTCATATCGGACGGTGAATGAATTAGGTGAAATGATGCTCAAATGAGTCCAGGGTCTATGGAGCTTAGAGTTACGTGACATTCGTCTTGAAGGACAAGGGAAAACCCAGGAAAAACCTTATCCAGGTAACTCACCCTGACCGATATTCGAACTCTGGACCTCTTGAACGTGAGGCAGACATGCTACCATCTACGCTACCAATGCGCGCAGTATGTATGTATGTATGTATGTATGTATGTATGTATGTATGTATGTATGTATGTATGTATGTATGTATGTATGTATGTATGTATGTATGTATGTATGTATGTATGTATGTATGTATGTATGTATGTATGTATGTATGTATGTATGTATGTATGTATGTATGTATGTATGTATGTATGTATGTATGTATGTATGTATGTATGTATGTATGTATGTATGTATGTATGTATGTATGTATGTATGTATGTATGTATGTATGTATGTATGTATGTATGTATGTATGTATGTATGTATGTATGTATGTATGTATGTATGTATGTATGTATGTATGTATGTATGTATGTATGTATGTATGTATGTATGTATGTATGTATGTATGTATGTATGTATGTATGTATGTATGTATGTATGTATGTATGTATGTATGTATGTATGTATGTATGTATGTATGTATGTATGTATGTATGTATGTATGTATGTATGTATGTATGTATGTATGTATGTATGTATGTATGTATGTATGTATGTATGTATGTATGTATGTATGTATGTATGTATGTATGTATGTATGTATGTATGTATGTATGTATGTATGTATGTATGTATGTATGTATGTATGTATGTATGTATGTATGTATGTATGTGTGTGTGTGTGTGTGTGTGTGTGTGTGTGTGTGTGTGTGTGTGTGTGTGCATAAATAAAAATCGAAAAGTCGGTTGAATACCAAAGCAAACTTAAATTGGTATTTAAGATGTGAGACGAAGATTTTCAAAGAAATCCTACTTCCCAAACTTCTCTTTACATAGAAAACATTTTCAAATGTTTTATTTCCTAAAATATTGCTCTAACGTCTTTTCTTTTTAAACACCACAAGTTTAAGATATTGTAATGATTGATAATTAACGAAATTATGTCTTGAACCTTCTAGGAAAAATCTCTTAATTGAAGGGATAGAGCCAGACTGAAAAATTCAATGCACAGTCGGGATTTGAACCACGGATCTTCTGGTTTCCGTCCAGCCGCTCTAACCCTTGAACTATTATGGCCAACGCGCCAACATGACATTAAATTCTCCAACTGACTCGTGTTTCTCCCGGTAAACCACTAGGAGTTCTCATAAACACATGAGACAACTACCTTAATGGCGACTTACTATGCTGTAAGTACTTTAAGGTCCGGGATTTTATAGTTCGGACCACTATTAGGTACAATTAATGGAAATTAATTGTTCTTTCACACTAGCCGTGTGTAGGACGCACTATGAAGGGGTAGAGCCAGACTGAAAAATTCAATGCACAGCCGGGATTTGAACCACGGATCTTCTTGAGCTACCATGGCCAACGTGTCGTCTTGACATTAAATTCTCCAATTGACTCATATAGATTGAAGTACTTACTATATTAAGTCGCCACAAACGGTGTATCTCGGATAAGCAAGCCCCTGGTGGTTTACCGGGAAAATATACGAGTCAATTGGATAATATAATAGCACGACGGCACGTTGGTTATGGTAGCTCAATGGGTAAGAGCGACTGGACGGAAACCAGAAAATACGTGGTTCAAATCCCGGCTGTGCATTGAATTTTTCAGTCTGGCTATACCCCTTCATAGTGCTTTCTACACACGGCTAGTGTGTAAGAACAATTCATTTCTAATCTCTTAATTCCTCTATATTTCGAATGAGTTTTATATAATTGGTAAGCTATACACTATAGACAAAATCTTACTACTCAAATATATATAGTCATTTAAGTCATATCGGACGATGAATGGAATGGGTGAAAAGATGCTAAAATGGGCAGAGAGTCCATGAAGTTTAGTTACACGACATTCGTCTCTTAGGATAAGGGAAACCCCCGGAAAAAACCTTATCCAGGTAACTCACCCTGGCCGAGATTCGAACTCGGGACCTCTTGAACGTGAGGCAGGTGTGCTACCATCTACGCTACCGAGGCGTCATTTTTATGGAAATAATTGTTTTTGAGATATTCTTTGTTATTTACTGGTTTGAATTTTCAAATAAATACTTATATTTTTGCAAAAATATTGCTAAAATATTTGACTATCACTTATTTCTACTATATAACTCTATTCCTATAAGAAAATATATATTAAAATCATTTCTAAAAATATTTATCTCTATTAATGCGAAGTAGATAAAAGAATAAATATTTTTAAGAAACGTTTTTACAAGAATGAATAAAGAAAGCAATGTGAGTGCACCTTATTTAAAATAAACAGCTAAAGTAAACAAACAAATCTTTCAAGTGCTAAATAGCAGAGTGCTGCATAATTCGGTACTTACCTTTAGAATAGTTTCCCAATTGTTACCCATATATTTTAAATGGCGTTTTCATTTATATAACACAAAGTTTCTTACAGGCTTAACTCTGCATCACTCCGTCTGCCATCGTCATAAAGTGGCTTGTACAGCTTTCCATTTCAGTTGCTCTCAAAGTCATCAGGGGAGTGAAATTGATAGCCCTTATCTTCAAACATAGATATTGCATTTGTTTGAACCGTGTTTAACCAATGCTGAGGACCTAGAACCTGTACAATATCTTGTTATAATCACTTCTGTGTAACTAAAGGGCTGATTGTTGTGGTTTTACCAAAGCTGCATTGTAGACACTTGAAAGCTGACAACTGGAAAAATATGACTAAGGTCCATAACAGAAAAGCCATATGTAACGTTAACCAAGCACTTATATTAATAAAAATTAAGTGATACTTTTGAATAAAAGTATATTAGTGAAGAAAACCTAACCAATATACTAGTATGTTATATATTATTGTACAATATCAGTTTGATAAAATACACATTTGATGGATAGAAATCCATTTCCATCAATTATTTCCATCAATTAACTAAAAAATACACATTGTTAACTTTTTCAAAGTATTCTTACAAACGAGTTCTCTAACTAGTTCATGTTAATTGAAAAAATGCAAAAATTATTGCATATTTTCTCTACGTACAATGGGAGTAGAAGAATCGAATAAATTTTAAGGAATTATCCATTCTTTTAAGTGCTGAATGCTTTGATGCCTTTGGAATTCCATTGCATTGCACGGCCATGACAAAAAAGTTTGCAATTTGACATACGTATCAACATTTGAACATTCAAACCAATAATAAAAAAGATATCGAAAATATTGAACTTGAGGGAAAAAGTAATGAAATTTACGTACTTAAGTTAATTGATGGACAGTAACCATTTCTTCACACTAGCCATATATAGGCTAAGGTTTTTGATAGAGTCAACATGGATAATGCAATGCCATGGCCGGGATTTGAACCACGGATTACCTGGTTTTCTTCCAGTCGCTCTTACCCATTGAGCTACCATGGCCAAAGTGCCTTCGTGATATTAAATTCCCCAATTGACTCACGTATTTCCCCGGTAAATCACTAGGGGATCGCGTATCCGAGACACACCGTTTGTGGCGACTTATGTACTTCAATATATATATGAGTCAACTGGAGAATTTAATGTCAGGACGGCGCGTTGGCCATGGTAGCTCAATGAATAAGAGCGACTGGACGGAAACCAGGAGATCTGTGGTTCAAATCTCGGCCGTGCCATTTAATTTTTCAGGTTGACTCTATCTAAAATCTTAGCATATATACGGCTAGTAAGAAAAAATTAATAATTTCCATAAATTAACTTAAATAATAAGAGTTAGATGATGAAACCTGATATTGAAGTACTTACGACAGTAAGTCGCCATAAACGGTGTATCTCGGATGTGAGAGCCCCTAGTGGTCTACCGGGGAAATTTACGAGTCAAATGGAGAATTTAATGTCAGGACGGCACGTTGGCCATGGTAGCTCAATGGGTAAGAGTGACTGGACGGAAACCAGGAGATCCTTGATTCAAATTCTGGCCATGGCATTGAATTTTTCATGTTGACCCTATCTATCAAAGGTTTACGTATACTTCTTGTAGGTAAGATTTTGTGTTTAGAGACTATTTTCAGAAAATTCAGCACATAGGTTTTATCAGTCGTAAAAATATATTCTAAACATGTGATATTTGAATGAAAATGTTTGGTGATGTACCTGAGAAAATCAAAATTTTTGAAAATTCTTTTATGTAGAGGGAATTTGAGTGGGGTTTTCTCAAAAATCTTCGAGTCTTGACCTTGGTAGGTCTTGACTTAAATGCCAAGTTGTGTGTAATCGACTTTTTTCTTGTTTATGTTGTTCAAACAACACACGTATACACAAAAAATACACAACCTTTATCTAAAAACCGCATTTGAACTCAGGGTACCTCAAAATTTATATTTGCAGTGAAATATGAGTGTCAAATGTTTGAATGGAATACAATAATTCCTCTACCTTCTGTGTACGTGATAGAGAAAGAGGTACAAGTATATTTAATTAATTAAATATAAGCGTAAAATCTGTTTTTCTTAAGATTATATCCATTATTAGCTATTTAAAACATTAGAGTAAAATATTAGTTTAACATTTTCTGAGGCAGAAGTTTAGTTTATTCCAACATTATATTGCTATATGATTGAGACATTTTCTGCATGCTCACTGTACATCAGCAACAACACTTAGAGTTTACCATGATTACGCAGTAGTAAATAATTCTTCAGCTGAGTGTCTGAGTAACTGTGACCACAAAAACAAACACTTGTCTGAATATATATTTTGGTTGCCGCTCAAGATGATGACAACTGCTTCAACGCTATACACTCAGCACATTCTACAGTGCATTTGGTAGAGAACTTGATAGACAAAGTCATGGAAATGCGTGTTTTTTAAATTTCGAATTCAGTGGCCAATTAACATCACCAGCATGCAAAATGATGAGACTTATGGCATTCAAAAGTTTGCTTCTTTCGTGGCAGCATGACACGTGGCACCATCTTGCTGGAACAAGACGATTTTGAGATCCATATCTTCAAATTGAGGCCATAAATAATCTCTTACCTTTATTGGATCTTTCACCACCGAAGTAAAATCCTCTCCTATTCATATTAAAAAAACATATATATAAAAATTGGGGCCAATGATTCCTCCTTACCAAAATCCGCACTATACTGTAACCTTTAGGAAATGGAGTGCTCATTCTTGGTTCTCTATTGTATTTTCATTGGGCCAACACAGGAAATTTCGTTTGTTGATCAAACTATTCATACAAGTACTGGGCTTCGTCGGTAAAGATGATTTTTGGACTGAAAAAATGGTAAACTTCCAGATACTTCACAGCCCAGTCAGAGAACACATGTTGCAACATAAAAATTCAATTAAAACTTACAAAAAATAGACTGAAAAATTCAATAGCCATAGGATTTGAACCACGGATCTTCTGGTTGCAGTCCAGCCACTCTAAGCCTTGAGCTACTACGACCAACGGGCCAATATGACATTAAATTCTCCAACTGACTCGTGTTTTTCCCGGTAAACCACTTAGGAGTGCTCATAGACAGATGAGACAACTACCTTAATGGCGACTTACAACGTGTAAGTACTTTAAGGCCCGGGCTTTATAGTTAACCACTATAGTTTACTTCATAGTTAACACACGGCTAGTGTGAAAGAACAATTAATTTCCATTAATTGACCTAATAGTGGTTAACTATAAAGCCTTAAAGTACTTACACGTTGTAAGTCGCCATTAAGGTAGTTGTCTCATGTGTTTATGAAAACTCCTAGTGGTTTACCGGGAAAGTACGAGTCAGTTGGAGAATTTAATGTCGTATTGGCACGTTGGCCACATTAGCTCAAGGGTTAGAGCGACTGGATGGCAACGAGAAGATCCATGGTTCAAATCCCGGCTATGGCATTGAATTTTTCAGTCTGACTCTATCTTTCCATAGTTCAGTTACAGGTGATTCAAAAACATTCTGACATCTACTCTTGTAAATAAATCTTCTCGGTTTTAGTGTACAAAGTGAATAGGGCACGTGTTTTTAACGGTCTGCTCCTTGTGTAGCATGCGTTCCCTGTCACACACATTCGCTGCCCTTGTCCCATTGTATAAGGGTGGCGCATTCCTTTCAGGGATTTACTTTGCGTTGCTGGAAAGCACAGGTAATTCGGGGGATGTAATTAACCCACTCAGCATTCGCCTGGTAACCAGGGAAACCCCCTACAAATCCATGGGTCAGGAAGGTCGGCCACAGCAGTCGAACCCGGGTCTCCCGAATGGGGGCCACAGACGAAACCGACTGAGCCATCTCGGTCGGTCACCGGCATGGAAGTACTGAAATATTAATCAAAACATACTCTAAAAGGTAGATTTATGGTTCTTACATAATATATTTAACTTTAGACCAGGTATTACATACGAAAAAAATAGCCCAAAAGAGTAGCAGAAAACAAACATGACACTTTGTATATTAAGGTACTCCAACATCTGAAACACGCCTCTTCGTATGTCCTTGCTTGGGATGCAAACAGAATATAATTAACTATTTAACCATTTAATTTCGTATGCATAAGAGTAGGGTGAGTAACTGTCCCGAAATAGTCACTCTCCGTGTCTGGCGGAACGTAGGCATGTGCGGCGTTCTTGAGAATACGGAGCTTTAGCTGTTGAGGGAAACGACCAAGAAATGAGTCACAAGAGACAAGATCGATCTACGTTACGTCCGACACGTGCAACGTGGGTCAGTGGCACCGTTTACTGTGACTGTAGAACATGCCTAGGAACACGCAGCAAAAGTGGGTAAAGTGTGGCATTCGGAGTTAGCATTATTCACCGCTAGAGTGCAGGTCAAATTACCTTCAACTTTCACACATAATCACATAGTATACTTTTACCATCACGTATCCAATGAAATATTACATTCCACCCATCGTTTCGATAGCAAAATTCATAGGAAATGCACGTTTTGACTATAAAAATGTGGAAGAAAGACGTATGTGTCTTATCTGTTTGAACAGATAGCCTAAAAGCACCGAGTGGGATGGCTCAGGCGGTTTCGTCTGTGGCCCGCATTCGGGAGACCCCTGTTCGATTTCCGTGCCCGTCCTATCTGACATATGGGTTTTTTCGTTTTTTTTCCGGGTCGCTAGGCGAATGCTGGGTAGGTTAATTACATCTCCCGAATTTCCTGTCCCTCCATTTCATCTCCATTATCATTTCACATCATTTGTCATCTGGTGGTCTGTTTCAGAGTAGAAGTGTCGGCGGGTGTCTCGGCGGTGTATGGCAGGATGATATGCTCTGAGGAAAACTACTTCCTCCTCCGGTAGGTCGGTTGTCGGTCTCTGCTGCTCTACTGGGACCATTTCGGGACCGCCAGCCAGGGACCTCTGGGGCTCGGATCGCCTGACTGGGACCTTTAGGGCTCGGCTGTAGGGCTCATTGCTGTCCTACTGTAGGAGAGCGAGTTCGTTGTCCTGGCCTGTCGGAGGAAGTTTCTATCCAAGTAAACTGTAGGGACCCTACCCTCTGTACTGTCGTGGCTCCGTGGTTCGGGCACCCTCTGTCTCCTTCTCCTCATCCTTCCTCCCGTTGGTGCCCCCACTTGGGGATATAGGAACAATGGGCCCAGAATGTTGGCCTACGTACAGAATCCCCTCCGTAATGAAAACCCAATCCCCTAAACCTTTTAACATCACCACCTCGATGCAAATCCTTATCTTACCATTCTATCATAGATTCCCGTAGGGGAGGGGATCCGTTCCCTTCAGCTGCCAAAGTGCGGGCGCTGCGGACCCTTAGCACTCGTGGTACCTCTGACGTTACTAGAGGAACCTCGGGCCGAACAGCCGAGCCCCTCCTTCGGGAGTTGTTCGGAAAGGGGGTGGTCTCGAGGGGGCAGTGTGTTCCCGATACCCGTGGGAGATTGGGTACGTCTTCGGACGGGGTTGAGGGAAGCCATTAAGTTTCCGGGTACTAGCCTGCTCAGCTAGTAGAAGGTGTGCTAGATCACCAGGCGGCCCCACCGAGGTCATATCGGTAGTCATCACCTTGAGTGTTGACGCGCGTAAGTGGCGTATCCACTTCCGTCCCGTCTTGTGTCTTCGGACCAGATGGGGGGGGCTTGTTAGGAAACTAGGTCTTGCCCTAATGGAACGCCCCACGGAGGATGCCAAGCGCCCTTTGGGACAGCTCGGATACTCCCTGGTTTTAAGAGGCCCGGGTCTTGTTCCTACGGGAGCAAGGCTAATGGGAGTAGACCTTCTGCACTCAGATTCTATCATAGATATCTGCATATTTTTCTTTCCCACGTCTTTTTTATCTCTGTATAAATATAGAATGAAGTTTTGGAATTAAAACTGTCAAAAATCTCCTACCTCTCTATATCTTCTATTCTTAATTTAACTCTTTTCCAAAACCTCTCTCCAGCATCTGATCAACCCTGAATATATCTCCACAACGTACTTCCTCTAGATCTCCTACCATGCACTTATACCAAGTATCCTCTTTATTAATCTTTTGCTGTACCGAAAAACACTGCTTTAAAATATTGTTATTCTCCAAATCCTTAATTCTAAACCAGTACTTCAATACTCCTACCACAATTTTAGCTTTGCTATTAAATCTCCCTAATTCTATCTGCGCAACACCATTGAATGACACCCTCGAGAGACCTAAAATTGACTTCAAAAGTTCCTGATTACATTACCCCCTCCCCCAAGACCCTAAACCTCGGCTTCATCGTCGACAAAAGTTGGGGGACTGCTTAATCCTGAGTGATTCCCTCAGTGCACTTCACAGCCTTCAGCAGCTGTATAACTATCACCTTATTGTGCAGCGTATTCAGGATGACCTCCACGATTTACACGCTTCCTGCGTTAGCGTGGTGTGTGCATGGATCCCTGGTCACGTAGGGTTGCGGGGGAATGAAATGGCAGATTCAGCAGCTAAGACGGCTACCATGGAGCCAAGGGTTCATCATCATCGGAAGATTTTAGAGCTATATTGCGGACAGCTGTGCAGAACTTCTGGCGGGAAGAGTATTCCGGTCTCCGCAGCAATAAACTTAGATCTGTGAAAGAACTTCCGATTCCCTGGGTTACCTCCTGTCATTCATCTCGTTGAGAGGAGGTGTGATTGCCTCGGTTAGGGATTGGTCACTGCCTTTTTTACGCATCGTTTTCTGTTTAGAAGTGAGCCTGCTCCAGTGTGTCCGTTTTGTAACGAAGCGTTATCCGTCCGACACGTGTTACTATAGTGTTTTTGCCTAGCACACCTTAAGATGTCTCTGCAGCTGCCGGCCAGCTTTGCAGAAATGCTGGCGGATGACAACAAAGCGGTGGAGAAGGTTTTTATGTTCTTTTCTAGGTTAGATTTTAGAATTTAGTGCCGCTTGTCTTTATATTTGTTTTGATTTTATTTTTGTTTTTGTTATGTATATGTATTTTTTGTAAGTTTATTTACACTTGCATACAGATTTAGAACCATTTATATATGGCTTTTGCCATGAATGATTTTTTAAAGGGCGCTGATCACCGCTGCAGTTGGGCGCCCTTATACACATATCATCATCATTATCATCATCATCATCATCAACATGGGCCGCGCCGTGGCTCAGTGGTTAGACCGCTTGTCTCTCACCAAGGCGGCTCAGGTTCGATCCCAGGCGACCGCAAAGTGAGCGCTGGGGCGGGTTTTCTCCAGGACTTCCGGTTTCCCCCGCCATCTCATTCCACCGGTGCTCCATCTTCATCTCACGTATCATCAGTGTCACCGCCTGCGGTGCCGTATGTAGTAAAAGCGGCGTTAAACACTACACATACACACCATCGTCGTCGTCATCATCATCATCATCTCCTGCCCGCCTTGGTAGCGTG
>CM060959.1:42279357-42409357 GCA_030765055.1 Mantis religiosa | reverse complement strand
GGTCTCTACATCGTGACACACAACGAATTTCTGCACCTAATGAAACAGATCAACTGGAAGTTGGAACTTTGGCAACTGAGACTCCACGTGGAGTAGACATGCGACTGCCGCTTCGAGAAAATCAGGGTTTCTATTGGTCCTCAACAACAGTGTTCCATTTCTGAAGTGTGGAGATAGATTTATGACGGCCATTAGTGGGCGGGAGAGCAGTTTCCTTTGAGCGGTCAACTGCACTCCCGTTCACTAGACAGACTTTATCATACAGATGCTGAGATGTACAGTGATACAATGCTGACAGAGAAGTTCGCTTAATATTCCAGCATGTGTGTGAGAACATATAAGTACAATGATTAATCGTATAATTTGAACCTTAAAACCTTGAAAAATTCACTTACGTAGCTATCGTTCATATGCAAACAAAACAAAGTGATTCAAATTAGATGCGTTTTACGAAATAAGGTGTTTGCTACAGTGGAAAAAATAGTGATATTTCAACGATTTGTGAAAATATTTCCACTTTTAATGATGCCATATTTGTATACTGTCAGTAATGGACTTGAAACCAATTTTTGTTTCATTAAAATACTTAATAAATACGGAAGATATGAATGTGTATTTATGAAGCATTTTTACACCATGAATCTCGTGTACTAATGTTATGCATTGAGCGTAGAAATTTTGGTCTTGCAGCAACAATATCATTTCTTTCAAGCAGAAATTTGCAACCATAATTGGTTCTCTTATATTTGAACCCAAGAGGTTTCAAAATATTATGCACAGAAGATACAGAATCTGTATATTCTATTTTATCCCTCATTAAACTGGTCAGCCTTTTGGCAGTTGGATATTCACCCTGGTCATATAAATCATAAATTGTTCTACGTGAAACACACTTTTGAAAATTGACTAAGTTGGTAGTACGTTTTTTAGCTGCCCGATGTTTCCCTGGAGATCTAAAAATGGAAACTTCTCCTAATTTGGTATACTGTTTGTCTTGTTTAACAATGTTCGTCACAGAATGAGCACTCACGTGACAAGCTTGTAACATTAATTCTCGACTCTGAGCGAAATTTGTAATTTCTAAAATATCTTTAATTGACATCTGTTTGAAAAAGGAATACACATTAACAAGAATATTTGTAGCCTATTTATGTAAAATCTTATGAGTTGTTTCGCAGTTACTACTAGGAGCACCAGTACTAGGCTTGCTAAGCGGTATATTTACTGACTTTGAAAAGCATGTGTGCGCTCTTAAAAGATCACCACTTTACTGAATGCAGGGTACAAAATGCAACTGCAGCATAGCACGTGTGTATTTTTTTTCACTGACAGTTAATAGTTCTTTTCTTTCTAGTCAGGTGCCTTATCTTTCCCTAGCTCCGAAACCATATGTGCTACAAACATGGAGTTTGGACAGTAATCCTCAGAAAAAATAGCTCTGTAACATGGGGAAAACAAAATAATTCTGTGTTTAGTAACTTTACAGCGCGTAAAGAAATTAGCGGCATACTTCGGCAAAGCGAGCCAGTATGCGTGCTTAACTGTACAACGTTGCACGCACCGCATTGGCTAGTAGCTATAGAACAGCCACGCCTGATGTTCATTCCTATTTTGTAGCTACCTTAGTGGGGCATCCCCGGAAGGAAGAAAGAGGGAAAGGAGATAGGAGGCGGCCTACCCAAGAAGTCACACCTGTGCAGAGGGCATGACCCCTACTATTAACCAGTTGGAAATTCCCCGGCAGGCCTGTACAAGCAGCATCCAACCCATCCTGGTCCAGAAACGACCTATTAGACCGGCCCGGAGACCGAAGACCGTCCTACCAAAGGATTGACAGAAGGCAAGTTTGATGGGGATCAAACCGATGACCTTAAAAATGTAAGTAGCACACGTTACTGCAGCTTCACATCGCTCGGTTTAAATAGACTAAATAACAAGTTTATTCAACAAATCCCAAACATTTGACGAACTGGTAGAAAGTATCCAAATCATATTTCGATATTAACCGAGCTGGATGGCTTAGTATGCGGTTTCGTCTGTAGCCCGCATTCGTGAGGCCCGGGTTCGCTTTCTAACCCATGAGTATTTTCGAGGGTTTCCCTGGTCGCTAGGCGAATGCTGGTTAGGCTTTTTGCACCAGGCCACTAGTGAAAAATAAGGCACTCTACTATATGCGCGCGATAAGAAGAGCGATCGGGCTCCAAGTCCTCATTCGGTAACTTTCGTTTAACTCCGTAAACATAGAAGACAACTTTGAAATTTGAAATGCGCTATACACTGACAACTTGTTGCTAATACGCTAAGCTTTATCATGTCTGCCATATTTCGTTTTGATCAATTTCGAGGTTAATTAGCTAACCAGTTTACTACAATCGTATTTTAGAATTAGAATTTTAGTTCGTCCTTGGTAACATATACATGCTATGAGACACGTCAAAATGTACAAATACAGAATATACATAAAGTCAAATTTATTACATACAATGTACACAGTAAACAGTTTTTCAATCGCTTCATGTGGTATTTGCATAGACTAATTTACTATAAGAAGTGTCATAATATGAATATTACAGGTTTGTGAATGTACTATGCTCCCAGTGCTCATTTACATGGTTTTAGGCCTAAAAATTCATTAACCGTATATATTTTTGCATGCAAAAATTTCTTAACCTTATTCTGAAAATGTTTTAATGATGCAATTTGTTTAAATGAATTTGGAAGTTTATTGTATAAAATTATCACTTTGTAGTTAAAGCTTCCTTCATAAAGGCTCGTTTGGTGCGTTCGAATTGCCAGTTTAATATTGTTACGAGTGTGGTGGTAATGTACATCAGCATTTACTTGAAAATGAGTTATATTTGTATGAACATTTGTGGATGTTATGGCTCTCGAAAGGGGACGCATTATTATTCGTCTACCTCCGTCTAACTATGATCTGAATGCAATTGAGCTGGTGTGGGCAAAGCTAAGGAATGTTTTCAGAGTACTGTCACCGAATATCGGAATTCCCGAGAGAACCAGCTGGCAGGTAGGGCCAGACGGGAAGTATTCAGACCACGCCTACCCATTTATCTATCTTTAGCGCTCACGGAGGGGATGGTTAGAAGAGCGGCACGAGTCTCTTTCCCCTCCCCCTGACATCTGGAACAATCGGGATGATGTACTGAGCCGCGAAGCTTCAAGATGCAGCGATCTGCCTATATAAGCGCCGCCTTAGATGACTAAGGCAGTTCTCAGTTCTTGGCGAGCAGCCGTGAAGAGCACAATGCTAGCGAACGGACTGGAAGACTGCGTACGTGTATCAGAGGAGTTGTACGTAATTGTGAGTGTGGTGTGGACCTGTGACAGACGAACTGGTGGATTGTAATTGTGTGCGCTACGTAATTTTATGTAATCGGCAAGTGTTCCAAGTGTAATTTGGTGGAAATAAGGAACATTTTGAGTTTGTGCAATTGGAATTTTAATTCTACGAACCCACAAAGTCACATTATGCAAAGTTACTTGTGATATCTTTGCTTATCCTTCACGCTATATTGCTAAACTGTGCTTTTCAAGGTTGACCACACTGCAGAGACAAAAGAGCGTTCGCTCTCGCTTCTTCCCCTCTGCCCGCACTACACCGTAAATCCAGGGCTCAACTTATCTTGTGCGTACTGTATATGATTCACTAGAGTCTTCAGTACGGTTCACCTTGATATGTCTAACTTTTGCACCTACTCTGCATTTGCAGGCTTCAGCTTCACAATATATTTTATTTGTCTAATACACTTTGGACGGCAAACCACTTGTTCTGTAACTGCTTAATTCCTCTTCCTACCGAACCAAACCATAACACGCATAATTTCCGATTTGAGCAGTACTGTGCTTAAGAAACAAGGTTGAGGATTGACATCTGATGTAAATCATTTTAGCATTAAACTGACATCGCAACTAAGAACACCGTAATACTCGCCGTGTCTTGCACCCCTACTACCATCACATCATTCATTGGCTGAAGCAGAGTTCGCTGCTACCCAGCTTCCATCCAGCAGCAATCAATTCATATCTAAATTTAATTTCAACTATGTGGAGTAAATCCCGTGCTAGGGGTTGGTTTCTCTTTACTGCTGTGAACACCTTAGTTGCGATGTGCAATGGACAATGGTTTGTTATGTAACGTTCAGCCTTGTTTACTTACCTCAACAATAAGCCGCGCTCAACACATCACCTCTTGGCATCCCATTGTCGAACAATGTCTTACATTCTAAATTCCTTTTGTTTCTTTCAATGAGTTTCATTATCAGTTTAAGCTTTTCCTTTTAACCAACTTGGTTAAACATGTGCATTATCTTATAATTTGCCTTACATCAATACTGAAAGAATTTAAATTTGGTTAAATGACTTTTTGGAGTTATTGAGCTTTACCGCTGTATTTCGGATGTTCTAGAACACGAAATTTGGAAAGTAATCTTTCTTTTAAATGACCATGTGGTTTATCTGTTGATAATGCACAAAATTACCCTATTACCCGTTTATATTATGCTCGGTTCAAAATAAATAAGCGTATATCATTATAGATTTCCATTTTTACATTTTTTTGCCCTAAAATAAAGAATAAAAACCCGCAACAGTATGAAAAGTGTACAGAATATACATGCAAACTTTCAGAAAAGTTTGCTCAAGTTGTTATCGGGAAGCAAGCCAGGTGAAAAGATGATTAGAGAATTAAGGGTGCCTTGACCATTTTCTCCGAGAGGAGCACGCTTGATCGTGATGCTGGATTTCAGTTCAGCTTCTCTTGGAAACCGGCCGTATAAATGGAAGTCCGTCGACTTATGAAGCAAAGATCAATACAGTTACGTTTCTTTGACCCAATTAATTTTCTATACTCACGCCATCTCCTGACCTGACATTTAATTTACTGAAAACAGTTTTTTGATCAGTAATGCGAATTTTATCTTTGTTGATATTTGTGTTATATCCAGCGATCGTAGGGGAGGGGATCCGTCCCCTTCAGCTGCCGTGCTGTGGGCCCTGCGGACCCTTAGCAATCGTGGTACCTCTGACGTTACCAGAGGAACCTCGGGCCGAACTGCCGAGCCGTTGGGGTGTTTGTTGTTTGGATTGGGTTGGGCTTGAGGGGGCAGTGTGTTCCCGACACCCACGGGGAATTGGGTACTTCCGGCCAGGCTACAGCTGCATGGAGGGGGTAGAGGGTTGCCTCATAAGTCCCGGGTACAAGCCTGCTGAGCTATTAGAACGCTATTATAGTAGAACTGTGCTAGATCACCAGACGGCCCCGCCGAGGTTTTCGGTAGTCTTCCCTGCGGAGTTGACGCGTGTAAGTGGCGTATCCACTTCTATCCCGTCTTGACGTTGTGCTCAGCGGGGGGCTTTTAAAGAAATCAGGTATTGCCCTATGGAAAGAGCCCCGGAGTATCCATCGCTCCCGGGTAGAAGGAGGCCCGGGTCCTAGGTCCTACGGGTCCAGGACTAATGGGAGTAGTTCCTCTGCACATAACTGGTTATAACATTTAATAAATATTCTGATGATGCGTGAAATACACAGTACCGAAGCGTCGATTTCTAATCGTCTTTTCACCTGGCTTGCTGCCCGAGAATAACTTGAGCATATTCGTCGCCAGGAAACCTTCAGGTCTTATTTCAGAAAAATTGTGTAGAAGCTCCAACTGGTGGTGCGTTTAAAGTGCTGGCAAAAATATTAGGGGGGTCGGCTAGTAATTCCCGGGCCTCACATAGAGATGGCGCCACTAGGTCAGTTTGAAGAATAGCATCATATAGTTTAACTCTAGACTAGATTGTATCTATAGTTACAGGTCAATAGCTCGTTTAGTTTCTGCATGACAGCAATTTAAACAAGACAAGTGTAGATGTTTCACGAAAATGGAGGATTTAAAAAAACGAGCAGTGATTAAATACTTCCATTTGAAAGGCTTACCATTGAAAGACTCTGTCCTTTCATATACAATGATTAAAAGGTGGGTTGCAGAGTTTAAAATGGGACGTACGAGCACTAGTGATGAGCCTGCTCTGGACGCCCTATGGAAGACACAACTTCAGAGATCATTGAAAAATTCATCGCTTAGTATTAGAAGACCGTAGATTAAAGTTGTTTGAGATAGCAGAAGCTATAAACATATCAAAAGAACGTGCAGGTAATATTTTAAGTAATATTTTGGGGCTTTCACAAGGTCTGTGCAAAATATGTGCTGCATTTGTAGAACCTAATCAAAAGTTGCGAAGAAAAACTGTTTTTGATAAACATTTGGAGCTCTACCGTAAGAATCCCAGTGAATTTTTGAGACGGCTTATTACTATAGAGATAATGAGAGAGTTCGGAATACCACTGAAACTGGTGAGACTGACAATAATGACTATGGAATTGACAAGATGCAGGGTTAGAATGGAACAAGATTTATCAGATATGTTTACCTTGGAGAGAGGGTTGATACAAGGAGATGTGCTATCCACACTGCTGTTTAATTTAGCATTGAAAAAAGTAATCCGACAATTACCCATAAACCCTGGAGGAACTATACTTTCCAGATCAGTACAAATAGTGGCATATGCTGACGATGTGGCAATTCTCGCAGGGAATATAAGAGCTCTTGAGGAAAGTTATGTAGTTTTGGAAGAGAAAGCACAGGATCTAGGATTGGTAGTGAACGTTAGTAAAACCAAATATATGAAGATGGAAGGTGATGGGAATGCAAAAAGAAGAGAACCTACAGATAAATTACATGAGAAAGAATATCAAAGAATGGAAACATTTAAATACCTGAGATCTATAGTAACAGTAGATGATAAAACATCAGTGGAAATTCAAGAAAGAATAGCAAGTGGTAACAGATGTGTCTATGCCTTGCAGAATATGTTTAAATCAAGGAACGTCAGTAGGAATACTAAAATTTAAACATATACAACTGTACTGAGACCAATAACAATGTATGGTTCAGAAAGTTGGGTGTTGATAACCAGAGAGGAACATCGGTTATTACGGTGGGAAAGGTAGATCCTGAGAAATATATTTGGAGTGATAAGGGATTTGGACGGATGGAAAATGCGGACTAACTAACAGTGCCTATTTGTACAACCAGATATAGGAGTGAAAATTAAACAAGGGAGAATGGGGTGGTTTGGCCGTATGCAGAAAATGCCGTAAACCAGTGTAGTTTAGAAGATATTCATAGGTAAGCTGGATGGCAAAACGAGAAGAGGAAGACCCAGGAGAAGATGGGTAGATGATGTAGAAGATGACCTGAGAAAGTTCGGGGTTAAAGGCTGGAGAAGAAAAGCAAAGGACCGAGTAGAAAGGAAGAGGGTGGTTAGGGAGGCCAAGAGCCTACATGGCCTGTAGTTCCAACTATCATAATCACTATTACTATTAAATGAAACTTGATGATGATGACGACGATGATGATGATGTGGACGACGACGACGACGACGATGATGATGATGATGATGATGATGATGATGATGATGATTTGGATATAAGGGCGCTCAACTGCTTGGTCATCAGCGCCCTTACAAAAACTAATTCATGGCAATGGCCAGATATAAATTATTCAAAGTTTAAAAAAACACATCAAAACAAAATGACTATAAAATAAATAAGCACAAATGGGTAAAAACAATTAAAAATATAAGTACCAATAAAATTCCAAAAGGCATAAAAATACCACTTTCGTATATCAACTTGCCATGACAGGAGCTACCTGCCCAGATTTGGTCGAACCAATTTGTTCCGTTTCTTTGGGGCAGGGCTAGCACTTTCAGCAGGTTTTTCCTGCCTTTTCCTCACTGTCGTTTGGGCAGTGAGAACAGGATATACCCGCTCCACATCCTCAATGGAGGAGGACGGTTTCCGTACTGGTAACTTCGAATCCACTCTCTCGACAGGATCGGAAACTGGGACCGGCGAAGATGAAAGTCGCCGATCGGCGTCCTCTCCAGATGATTCCTCAGATGTTGTTGACGGAGATGTTCGCGGACTCTAGCGCTGGCTACCTCTCCTTTCACTGGTTTTACTATTTTTCTTGAGGAAGTCCGTTCTCTCATAAGAGGTCTTAAATTTCCTTGGCGATACATTATATACTACCGGTTCACATGTTCTTAAAGTGGGTGCTTTCGGCGGTGACTTGGCTGAATCCTTCTTCTTAGGGCTGAACTTGGTCGGAGATGAAACTTGGATACATCATCATACTCCAGAAAGTAAATCACAGTCAAAACAGAGGATTGCGCCAGGTGAACCAACTCCAAAAAAGCAAAGTCAATTTTGTCAGCTAACAAGGTTATGGCGAGCGTTTCATGGTATGCACAGGTAATTATTTTTATTAATTTCTGGGAAAGGGTAATAGTATCACTGGTGACTAATACGCAAGCTTACTGCAACGTTTGAATGATGAGGTGAAAAGAAAGGGATCTCATTTGGCAAAGAAAAAAATCTTATTTCTTCACAACAGTCCTCTGGGCCATCGTTCAGTCATCGCAATGTGAAAAATGTGGGAATTAAAGCTCGAATTGCTTGAACATCCACCTTATTCGCCAGATATAGTACCCAGTGACTACCAGCTGTTCCCGAATCTCAAAAATCTTCTTGGCGGACGAAGATTTCACAGCAACGAGGTCATTGATATGGTAAACAGCTATTTTGAGGACCGTGATAAATCACACTACAGAGATGGTTTAATTAAATCAGAACACCGATATGACAAATGTTCTCCCTTCTGGAGAATTTGTTAAGAAATAAAAATACATTTTAAATGTTTTTTATTGTGAGGCGCGGGACTTATTAGCCGACCCTCCTATATATCAAAATGTAATAGATTCTAATTGCAAATTATTATCTTGCACATAAAGTCAAACACTGTAATGTTAAAGGTGAATATAAATTGTGAAAATACACCTTCTGAATTCTTTAAGATTGGCGGTCTTAAAGTCCATTTTTTCAAGAATTTTTAAACAATTTCAGAGGTGTGAAGCAGAAACCACAGGTTTCCGATAGAAGAATGTAAGAAAGGGATGATAAAACCATATAAATTATTAATAAGCAATTGTGAATATATGATATAAGAAATAAAGTCAAAAAGAAATATTGTAATAGGAATAACGTGCAAATGAAGTAAATATAAGGAACAAGTTGCCTTAAGCTAGAAAGGGTAGACGAGGCCGGATACGTAAACAATAGGACAATAGAAGCCCAAAATGCCAGCGCCACCACGGAGCCATAGACAATAACGAGGTTTAAGGAAAATATGTAGAGGCAGGATGCTGTACCGTTATGACGCCAAGGAGTTATACAGCTTTAGGGGGTGGACCCGTGACTGCTACCCAGTTGAAAGTGAATGGAATTGGCCAATAAGGCAAAATCGTAGGAAAAAACTCCCCCAATAAAATGTAGCGTAAACCACGTGATAGGCGTGAAATAGAGAACAAATAGAAAAAGGGTGGAGATAGACAAACAAATCTAAAAAGAAGCAAATAGTAGGGCGAGGTGAGAAGCGTCACTCGGTTGGTTACAACGAATGGGAGATGTGTTAATTTAATATCTGATGGCGAGGTAATAGTGGAGTTAGATTTCGAACGTGGTGGGATTAAATATTCTCAAAGAGACAAGGCGACACAACGAGAGTGAGAGCAAGTGAAAAAAGCCGAGCAATCAGACCAGTAAGACCTGTGGGAATAAACAGTTCACAGGAAATTGAAGCAGGACTTTTCATTGGCTAGTGATAATTGCTGGACCCTGAGAGAGTACTATTGCTCACCGACACGTAATCCTTAACCATCCTGCCATACCACACCAAAAGGCCACTCCAACAGAAATCCCACACCAGGTGCATGGCTTTAAAGATGGACGTTCACGGCATCCTGGGCTCATTTCTCTCAAATATGTGTTAATAATATCAAAATGAATAAAACATCTTCAAATCTGTTTGCTTATTTTATTTATTTTCTTTCAAGAAATGTTTTTGTATATAATTTTGCATTGTATGTATTACATAATTTCAGGTCTAGCAGCATCAAAATAGCGGAGAACAGTAATTTTTCTATATATTGGTAATTATTTGGTTTATAATTGCTATTATTTGAGGATACGTGAGCAACCACTTCAACTATATTTTTCTATTTTAACTCCATGTTTGGTTATATTCGTGTTGATCACACAAGTATCAGATAACTATAGGATAGTTGCTATTTTAATTCATCAAGCATAGTGTTATAGTAGGGTAACATCACGTAATCCTCAAATTAATGAATCCTAAAAGTTGAGTTCAAAATTTCCAATAGCCTAATAAGTAACTTCATTATTAAGAGTCATATATTCACCTTGAAAATACTTAGGATTTAGAATTTAGTAAGTAAAAGGTTTCAAAATATCTGGTAGCCAAACAAAAATATTCTTAGTATTCCAAAAGTTATGTGGTTATTTTTTTCCCCTTTTTCTGTAATCGGCTAATTTTTGTAGTTAAAATACCAATAAATATGCTTGAGTTTGAGTTCAGAATGACAGAAACAGTGGAAAAATAATATGATAATTCAACTTTTGTTTTTCAAATGTGTCTCTATAGCGTTTTACTTGTGTGCCCAAAATACCGTTGATTCAGCTCAAAGACCAGTGCTAGTTTGAACTTCATACAGGGCGGCAGCAGAGTCATGCAGTTTCTGCTGCTCCGAAGGCGAAAGGATCATTTTCAATATCATCTCCACTCCATTTATTCCCAAGACCACAGGAAGAGACATAAATATATCTCTGTCAGCTTCGTGCTTACAGCCCTAGAAAACATAAAAACATTTTGTAAACGCTTACGTGTATTACTGCTCTATTTAAAGCCACTGGGACTAAGCATTAGAGGAAATAACACAATTACCAGTTCTTAAGTATGTAATATAAATATTCCACAGACACATATAATTTTGGCCAAAAAGTGTTCGTGATTCACTAATTTTAAAGTCCCAGCGATATATTTAAATCCCCCATGTATTCTCTTTGAACCTCTGGACTCGCCTATTACCTCATCTTACATGGGTTTCCTCAGTTTTACATTTTTGTGCATGAAATTTCTTCCTTATTTTAGTTTTTCTCTTTGTTTGTACAGTCCCGTGCACGGAAACTTTCCGATATATGGAACAGCTGTTTAGGTTGGTAGGTGAATGGCACCACGCCCCAAACCCGCCTCGGTAGCGTAGATGGTAGCCTGTCTGCCTCACGTTCAAGAAGTCCCGAGTTCGAATCTCGGTCAGGGCCAGTTACCTGGATAAGTTAATTGATGGAAATTAATAATTTCTTCATACTAGCCGTAGATAGGCTGTCTCATAGTCAACATGAAAATTTTTAATGTTGACTCTATCTATCAAAAACCTTAGCCTATAAACGGCTAGTGTGAAGAACTGATTAATTTCCATCAATTAACTAAAATATTAAGAGTTAAATGATGAAGCCTGGGACTCAAGTATTTACGATAGTAAGTCGCCACAAACGGTGTATCTCGGATGCGAGAGCCCCTTGTGGTTTACCGGGGAAATATATGAGTCAACTGGAGAATTTAATGTCAGGACGGCACGTTGGCCACGGTAGCTCAATGGGTTAGAGCGACTGGCCATGGCACTGAATTTTTCATGTTGACTATCTATCTGGATAAGGTTTCTTCCGAGGTTTTCCATTATCCTGGAATACGAATGTCGGATAACTCTAAGCTCCATGGACCCCGGACTCATTTGAGCATCATTTCATCCATTTCATTCATCGTCCTATATGACTTAACGTTGGAGGACGTAAATTACACAAAAAATCACGCCCCAGTCCAAACACTCTCAGCGATAGGAAAGCGTGCGCCTGTCCTTTGTTTCGAGATGGCGGAGGTGAACCAGAAGCCCAGACAGTTTAAGCTACATTGAAACATATAATTCAGAATGCGTCTCATTGGACTTTGATCATTTATCATTTCATCAGCGGTTACTGAGGACATTAGCAGATTGCACATCCTTTTCGAATAATGAACCTTCTCAGGTTGGTGGGAATCAGGGAATGAGTGATGGGACAGATTTATCTGTTTTATTATGCGTATCAGCTTGAGCTTCACATTGCACATATTTATTTTGAATTTCATTTCATTACAAAAAAAAAAAAAAAAACATTTTTGTACAGTGTTTTGTCTGTCGCTTAAGGCTAATCATTACAAAATTATACAAAATTCATGCCTAATGAAGGAAACTTCACAGGGTTTTATTAGAACTTTCAAGATAAATATTTTGTCATGCAAACATCCTTAATATCATGAAGATCTTCGTGTCACTGAAGACGCTAAAATTGAAGACCAAGTTTGGCATTCACTGATTTCATGTTTTACAACTGTATATGTACAGTGAAATATCAAATTTTTGGGTGGAATGCAATACTTTACTATAGTTAAGCAACGCAAAAATTAAAATTTTAAAAACTGATAGTGCTGCAATAAAACACTATCAACTATTGATGGTGTGACTGTTGAGTTGCACCGACTTCAGCTCTGTGATAAATCAACTGGAAATTTAGGAAGATTCACACATGTTTTGTGCTGCCTGTGTGATCTTAAAAGCTGATTTAATGAGATTTCCATGGCATACTTAATCTCGAAGACAGCTGTTGTATTTTATCGTCTCGGCTGCTATAGAAGGAACCTTTGCTTCGTATGTCATTGTCGTCAGATCGGAAACAAGAAAGAAGCGGTGTTTGTATCCCCTCCCTTTGCTGTACACATCTCTGAAATATGGCCCTGTGCGTGTACTCAGATGAACTTCTCCAATCATTTTTTAACTGTGCTTACAGAAGTTTATTCTTTTATCTCTTCTTTATAATACAAATAATAGTTTACTTTCATGTTTCCTTGTGGATAAAATGGGAATATGGACTATAGTAGACTTAAGTGACATTAGATTAATTAACTATTATGTGTTTCAAATGGGAAGGTGTTTGTCCTTGAGCGCTACTAGGTGAGAAACCAATCGGAGTCCTGCGCTGTTGTCGTATTGCATTACTCCGAAGTGGTGTGTGACGAGAGCCAAACTAATCAATCTCTAATAAAAGTGATCCATGAGGATGGAGAGAGTAATGTAATTAACATAACTGTAAAACCCCCATATCTTTAGCTCAAATAGAGTTCCTCATAAAAATAAATAAAGCACATACCATTATATTATAACAATGCATTTCGACGTAAGCACTGAACCAGGCAGGTTCAGACATGTTCAGTATCGCCTACCGCTGCAATGAAGGTAACATGCAGTTAAAGTTGATGTTACAGGAAGATCCGGAGCTTCTTTCAAACGTAATCACTGCTGATGAAATTTGGCTACATCATTTTGATCCTGAGAGCAAACAGCAAAGCTCGGTATGGTAATATCCTCCATCACCAACCCCCCCCCCCCCAAAATAAAAAGCAAAATCAAATGCTTCTGCTGGGAAAGTTATGGTCATCTCATTCTTTGATATTCATGAAATGGTTTATCAGCATGTTGTACCTGCACACACATCAGTAACTGGACAATACTACAGGGGTGTCCTGAAAACATTGCAAGTCCATATCGGGCGCATAAGACCATATTTCCATGAAGCAGGATGGGTGCTGCACCACGATAATAATCCACGGCCGCATATTGCCAATGCTGTTGCTGAATATCTTGCAAAAATTAACATGAAGTGCATCCCTCACGCTGCCTATAGTCCGGATTTAGGCCCATGTAACCTTATTTTTACTCCCTAACTTGAAGAAACGCCTTCGTGGGAGGCATTACCCATCATCAGAGACAGTGGTGAAGGCTGCGGAGGTGATTTTGAAGGATCTCTCAAAAATGGTTTCCAGCATATCTTTGAAGACTGGCAGAAAAGCTGGGACAAGTGCATCGCATTCAGGGGAGACTATTTTGAGAAGAACCATCAAAATTATGAGGATGAGTAAAGGTACGTTGTCAAAAAAAAAAAAAAAAATGTGATCATTCTTTATTAAACAGCCCTCGTATTCTGTGGTATTTGTGGCTGTTCAACAGTTATTTTGCATAATATTTTATTGATATTTTTACTATAATAGATTTTCTTCATAGTATACTAAATATTTTAATTAATTATTTAATTGAAACCTAAAGCTATAAACCGTCAAACTACAAGCAACGCCTAGTATTTCAGCTAGTTATTAAATATGTTCTAGAAGAAATCAAACTAAACAGACAATAAAAAAATTAACTGAAACGAAGAATAGTTTATAATAAAGCTGACAAATATCGATTTATGGGCTTTAAAATTATCGATTAGGTTTGAGTCTGATTGATAAGAAACCGTACATTGGCTGAAAGGCACTCGCGTGTGGTTATCTGGACAAGACTTGAGCGAGGAAAAGCAGAAAATTGTGTTAAACCTCAGGGCAAATGAGTAATTAAGATTGGGCCCTTAGTCATTATGCCACATAACATTGTTACGATTCCAAAGAGGTTTGAAGAATCCCCTAAAATCCTGGGAATTACTGCTGTTAGATCGGCATGGTAGTTAACCCTCTGAACTGTAAACATCGGAAGCGATCCTTTGTTTTACTGCAGTAGCCTTCAGAAAAGATTCATTGCTGCCCCCCTGACCTCACATTCTTCCATCTTCGTTAACCAGAACTGGAATGCTGGGAACGTATCGACGCAGCCGATCTTGATTGAACTAGAATAATTTTAGATGCCTGTTATATGATAGAGGAAGCTTACCTTGACGAATGTGGATACAGGGAAGACCTGGTGACTGTTGAAAAGGATGGCCCGCACCAGTGTTGAAACGCTCAATCCAATAGCCCATGAGGTATAGCCCTTCAGTTCAATTATCCTGTAAGCACTGTAAACAACAAATGTAATAAAATCAGTTAGGTTTCTAAACTCTACTGTACTCTAAATTAAATCCTTACATACTTTTTAGAATAGCGTTGCCCAAAATACACATATCAAGTACTACACTGTGTTCCAAATTGATGTATACACTCTTTGAACTGTTATTTCTCCGCAAGGAAATGAGACAGAAATACAGTTTTTGTTATGTATGATTTGCAAGGCACTGGAAAAGATAACAACACGTTCATAGATCTCACGTTGTAACATGCATTTCTTCGTTGTAGATGGAATTGGTCCTTGAATATCATGTACCACTATTTCAGCAAATCGTTTTCCATCTTATGTCAGTTTTTGCGGCTGTCAGTTTCTTCAGGTCAGCAATTGTATCATCTGGATTACATATTACTCGAACTTTCTTTTCTAGTCAATCATCGCAGACTACCTCAAGCATATTGATAAATTTATATAAATATTCAGTAGCTGGCATGCTTAATTTTTAAGATTACTCACTCAGACTTGGCAGATGTTCACCTTTCCTTCCAAACATCTGCCTAGTCTGAGTGAGTAATCTTAAAAAATTAAGCATGCCAGCTACTCATTATTTATATAAAAATATATCTCACTTTTAATAACTTGACAAGTCTTATTTAAAATATTCATAAACCTTACTTCCTTTATAAATACTTTCCGTTAATTACATAAAATTGCCCATTCCTCCATGTCCACTATATAAAATTACTTTCTTTGCGTCTTTTTTCAACAAGGAAGGTTATTGATTTTTTCTTCGGCGTTCCCGGAAAGAAAGATGAATTTTCTTTTGGTTTCTACACCAAGATTATTTAATCCTTCGTTATTGTCGCTACCCATATATTACTTTTATATGATTGGTCGATTTACTACTACGTCACTACATTACGCAATACAATTATTACTACAGCCAATCACAAAATTACATGTATTTTTACACAATTTTGTTTGTTTTTCTTTTATAAATTTATAAATTTTTGAAACCCTTTCTAAATATAAAACGAAACAACTGTTAGAACGTATTTATAAATAACAATGGCAGCGAGATTATCATTCGAGGAACTTAAGTGGATACTGAAGTCTTATTGGAACGTGGAGAATGTTGTTCAATGGCCACGACTTTGGATAGTTGAATTTGGAACACCACCAACAACAAGGGTAACAATAACGAAAATTCGAGACAAGTACGAAGAGGGTGAAACGGTGCAAAATGTGTTGAAAGGTTGATGCGGAAGAAAGAGAACTTCCATTGATAACGAGAGTACTGTTGCAGTCATGCAGGTTTTTGCAGTCATGTAGATCTGTTTGAGATTCAAAATGACGTTTACTTCCAACAGGACGGGGCTCCACCTCATGTTAATGTGAGGAATTTTCTCGATCGCACATTAAATCAACATATATATACAAGGGGCGTCCAGAAAGTAAGTTCTCTGTATCAAGGAGAAGAAGCGTGCGCCATTGTGAGATCGCTGTCAGCCACGTACACTTTGTTGTGCTTGTTTACAATGTCGGTGTTGATTGAAAATCCCACCGCTTGTGAAATCAGATCTGTGATTCGCTTTCTGAATGCTAGGAAAGTGAAACCAATTGAAATTTATCGGCAAATTTGCGATGCCAAAAGGTGTTGTGTTTCTTCACCACAATGCACGACCACACACTGCAAATGCGACGTGAAACATCCTACAGGGATTTGGTTGGGACGTGTTGGACCACCCCCCGTACAGCCCTGACCTCGCTCATATGATTTTGCATCCTAAATCTTTCCTTAGAGGTCAACACTTCAACAATGACGAAGAGCTGAAAGAAAATGTTTCCAACTGGTTGAAGACACAGGCGGCAAACTTCTATGAAGAAGGTACACACAAACTTGTGCCTTGCTATGACAAATGCCTGCAAAATTTCGGCAGTTATGTGGTAAAGTAGTTTAAGAGTTGTAAAATTTTGTGCAATAAATAATTTTTCTGTATCTGTAAACAATTTAATTTTATTACCAAACAGAACTTACTTGCTGGACGAACCTCGTGTATATATATAACGCAAGGGTATCTATCTGGGCAATCGAAACAGAGTGAAGACTGACCCCCCTCCCTCTGACGACCAGGGAGTTACAGAGCTGTCCCCGAAGGGCGCCCGGCTTAGGGCTTTTCATAGGGCGAGACCTAGAGACTAATAGGCCCTCCCCAAATGGTCCGAAAACACAAGACGGGATAGGAGTGGATACGCCACTTACGCGCGCCAACCCCAAAGGGGAAGGCTACCGATCAACCTCGGTAGGGCCGCCTGGTGATCTAGCACAACTTCTACTAGCTATGCAGGCTAGTACGCGGGAATATATGGCTTTCCTCACCCCGTTCGAAGACGTATCCGATCTCCCACGGGTATCGGGAACCACTGCCCCCTCGAGTCCAACCCAATCCTAATAACTCCCATTCAGGTTCCGAGGTTCCTCTGGTAACGTCAGAGGTACCACGAGTACTAGGGATCCGCAGCACTCGCACCACAGCAGCTGAAGGGGACGGATCCCCTCCCCTATGCATCAGAGATGGATAGTTGAGTCCAGAGGGTCTACTCCCATCAGTCCTGGACCCGTAGGACCAAGACCCGGACCTCTTTAAACCAGGGAGTATCCGAGCTGTACCAAAGGGCGCTCGGCGTCCTCCGTGGGGTTTTCCATGGGGCAAGACCTGGGTTACTAACAAGGGCTCCCCAATCTTGTCCAAGGACACAAGACGGGATGGAAGTGGATACGCCACTTACGCGCACCAACACCAAAGGTGGGGGCCACCTGGTGATCTAACACACCATCTACTAGCTATGCTGGCTAGTACGCGAGAATATATGGCTTCCCTCAACTCCGTCTGTAGACGTACCCGATCTCCCACGGGTATCGGGAACCACCGCTCCCTCGAGAACAACCCAATCCAAACAACTCCCAGAGGGAGGGGCTCGAATGTTCGGGCCGAGGTTCCTCTAGTAAAGTCAGATGTACCACGAGTGCTAAGGGTCCGCAGCGCCCGCACCACGGCAGCTGAAGGGGACGGATCCCCTACCCTACGGGAATCAGAGATGGATAGGACGAAGAGGAGATGCTATGGAGTTCCCGCCACGATCTCCCTCTAGACATCGTTCTTTTGGGAACTGTCAAGGATATGGTGTACGCCACAAAACCATAAACAGTGGAGGAACTGAGAGAACAAATTGAACTTGCCAATAATGACATTCCAATAGCAATAATCGAAAACGTGTGTCATTCTATTCAACGTCGTTGTTGGGAGTGTACTATGGCAGGAAGTGGGCATTTTGAACATGTACCGGCTTAAGAAATAAAACACAACAAAAATTGTATTTCTGTGACATTTCGTTGCGGATAAATAACAATTCAAAGAGTGTATACATCAATTTGGGACAATGTGTATTTGAAAATCACAGGAATTGAATAATGGCAAAGTTGAGATAATAGTAGAAACTGTAATTTCTGGGGTAAGAGAAGGTCTCACATAGTCAAACATAAAATAAAACTACGTAATCAATGCACTTTAACTATTTTGAAATGTTCCTGTTCACAAAAGCATTGGGAAACGTTGATATCAAACAGCAGAAGAAGTGCCACAGAACACATTTTTGACAGTGTAAATAACTAAATTTGTCCCTATTGGTTACATTTTTTAATGAAAACCAAAATTCTGTTACCTACACTGTTAATGGCAGCTTTTATAGTAGCATACAATTATGTGGTAATGTTACTCTTATATTGCATTTGTCCATAATATTGTTTAAAATGTTAATATATTGATATAATATTAAGTTTCATATATTTAATTATTATTGAGCACTTTTGTGTCAATCCGGATATTGTTGATTAACACATGCTGATGATGTGAATAAAGCGTTCAGGAAATCGCGATCCTAATCAATTTATAAGAAAACATTCATCATTTCTTAAAAGATAAGTGAAGTTTTTAAGCTACAAATTATTATATTTGTATATACCAAATTTGATATTTAAGACTTTTGTTTTAGTTGTTCTAAAATAGCTATTTTTAGATTCAGGGGTCATAAAGTATGTAAAATCTGGATATCGTATTTTTGAATGGAATGCATTAACTTCTGCTTTCTCTACGTACCTGTACAACATTGTTGCACCAACTCTAAGTTATAATTCAGGTATTTTGTATAATATGTAGTGAACCTCCAGCCCCTAACCATTCCCAGAAATATTATATCGTTACTGCAAGTACACATGGTCGCCCACTGATACTCTGGAAATGCACTAGGATTAAAACAGACTAGCTTTTCATTCCGTCTCCTATAACTATGTCTGAGTTATATATATGTATATATAAACACAAGGGCGTCACAAGTCCTCTCTTACAAATCACCCACACCAGAAGGTAAAGCGGGAAGGAGAGGCAACCAGTAGAATACCCACGGAGTTTCCAAACTAATTTGAGATTATTTTAAGTGCGTTTGTAATCGTTTTCTGCTAGTTGGAAATGTTCACCTTTCAGTTTTGCTACCTGAGTTTTAATTTTTATGCCACCTATTTGTAGTAAGAGAAAGAATTGCATTTATTGATTGGTTGATTGATTTGATTGATTGATTTGATTGATTTGTTTGATTGATTGATTTGATTGATTTGTTTATTGATTGATTGATTTATATATTTATTTATATATTTATTTATTGAGTTTTTATTTATGTATTGCTTTATTTATTTATATCTATTGGTTTGTTTATTTATTTATTGACTTATTTATTTATTTCATTATTTATGTATTTATTTATTTGTTTATTTAGTTATTTAGTTATTCATCCATTCATTCATTCATTTATTCATTCATTTAATTGTTTATTTATCTATTTGTTTATTTACTTATTTAGTTATTTATTACAGACAGACAGACAGACACAAATCTGGCAGGCTGTTAGGAACAGCCCGAAGGGTGGTCAAAACGTGTACCTGCTCTGGGAAGAGCTTAACCACGTAGTGGCGGGATGTGGATGTTGCAGAATGACGGGTGTAATTTAAGTGGGATTAGTGTAGGGAGGTAGCTTTTTGCTCCTCAGGGAATGATGAACCGGGTGCTACGGACAGCGAGCACCGCTGGTGGGTTAGTTAATAAACTAGGAAGAAGGTTTGAGTAATTTTGAATATTCCATAATGACAATTTTGGAGTGGCTGAAATTTAATTTAGGCTGGAATGGAGATCATGTGGTTACCGGCAGTGACCGCAAGACATGCGGGGTAACCGGTATCGCTTATAGCGACGCTCACGAGGAACATAATCCCCAAGGGATCTGACTAGGGCGCTCTGATGTTGGGGCAAACCCTCGAAAAATTTTGTCGCCCGGCGTCTAATTTCATCCTCCACATATCGGAGGGATGAAGCCTCATGAAGTAATCTCACGGGGAACCTTGTACAGACAGAATAAATAATCCGAAGACATTTATTCTGTGCACGTTGGAGCAGAACTAGATGTGAGCCTGCGGCCATACCCCAGACTTCGCACGCATAGAGCATGATAGGGAGGACCAGAGCCATAAAGAGGCGCAACTTTAGGGGAACAGACATCGCAGACCGAAGCACAGGGTATAGTGATGCCACGGCACCACACGACCGATGAGCTTGCTCCTGGATGTGCTCCCGAAAAGTTAGGCCCTTGTCCAGCTTCACTCCCAAGTACTTGATTGAATTCTCCCATCTGATCCTTTGCCCGAAGTAGGTAAATTGGGGGAAGTTGGCGGGAAAGCGGCGCTTGGTGAACAATATCGCTTGGCTTTTCTCCGTATTAATGGACAATCGCCAAAGCGTGCACCATTCCTGGAGGAGGATTAGATATCTTTGGATGGGGTTGAAGGTTCTGCGTGGGTGTCTGTTTGTTGAGAATAACAGCACGTCGTCAGCATACTGTGCTATGTTGACGTGCTGTTCAGTGGGAAGGTCAGCCACATAGACGCTATACAGCGTCGGGGATAACACAGAACCTTCGGGGACTCCGCCGCGGATAGACCTTCGTGTAGATGTTTTTCCCGCCACTGTGACAGTGAAGAATCTATGTTTTAGGAAAGAGTGAAGAAGGTGTATGACTTGAGTGGGTAGCTCCAGTTGGATGAGTTTGTACAGAAGACCCGCGTGCCAGGTCGTAGAGAAAGCCTTTTCCACGTCCAGAGAAACCGCCGAGGTGAATGCCTTGTCCTGGAAACCCAGGGCTGCAGCCTCCACCACGCGCAGCAACTGCTGAGACGTGGAATGCCCAGGACGAAAGCCAAACTGGTGAGGAGGGATAGCTTGTATGTCACCCAGAAGGGGGGACATGCGGGCTAAGAAAAGTCTCTCGAAAACTTTCGAGAGAACAGAAAGGAGGCTGATGGAGCGGTAGTTGGCAGGATTAACCGGGTCTTTCCCTGGCTTCAAGATGCATATCACCCGAGCCTCTCTCCAACTACGTGGAAAGTGACTCAGAGAGAGACACATATTGAAGACTTTGGTTAGAAATAACACGGCCCTGAAGGGAAGGTGGCGGAGCATGAGTGGCGTTATGCCATCAGGTCCCGCTGCCTTTTTTGGTTTGAGGCGCCGGAGTACGCCCTGAAGCTCACTGGGTCTTATGACTGGGAGTCTGTCCGCCTCAGCCGGGGGTCGCCGAAAGTATCGACGTACCTCCAGCCTAACGCGGTCAGAGAAGGCTGGGTCCTGGGGGTCTTCTCTAGGCCTCATGGTCCTCTCAAGGTAGTCGGCGAACACCGTAGCCTTGGCCTGTGGTTCGTAGGTCAGGCCTTGGGTACCCTGGAGTGGGGAGTTTGGTGTCCCTTGGCGGTTCCGAAGTCTTTTAATGACCCTCCACACGTCTCCATCCTCGAGGTTCATACGAGACATCGTGTCCTCCCACGCGCGCACTCTGTGCTCACGGAGGCGGGCACGAACCTCTCGGCACAGTCGCCGATGAAGCCTTCGATTATGAGGCGTGCGGTGTCTCTGGTAGAGCCGCCTTGCTGCCCAAGAACGGCGAATGAGTAGTAGGATGTCAAGGGGAAGAACATCCGGATGAAGTGGAGCTGGGGTGATAACTGTAAGGTTGCGGACCGTTCGCTTCACGACTGAGGTGAAGGACGAGACCGCAGCCTCAAGGGAGGGAATGTCGGTTATGTTGGGGTTGGGAGGAATGGAGTCATTCAGGCAGACTTTGACGCAATCCCAGTCCACATCCCGGTTTTGAACCGTGACGTCGTGATTGGCAATCCGTGTATTAACCTCAGCAAGTACTGGGTTGTGATCTGAATGTAATGCGTTAAGCGAAGTGAGTGAGAGATGAAATGGAAAGCGTTTGATGATAGCGAAGTCGATATGAGATGGGCGACCCCGACCACGCGGGTAATGAGTGGGTTGCCATGGGCCCTCAACTCGAAGGTGAGGGTCCGCATCTACCATGCGGATAATGTCACTGCCTCTCCTATCCGCTCGGGGACCATGATGCCAACGCTGATGTTTGGCATTAAAGTCCCCGGCCATAATGACATTGGGATGTAAAGAAAGAATGGAATGGTAGTCATTGGCTATGAACTGTGAGCGGGGAGGATGGTAGGCTGATACTACCAGGACTTCAGAACCGCCAAGGTTCACGCAGGCTGCCGTGGCTTCAAGTGTTTGGAGTTGTGGAAGCTGGACAGCTCGATGGACCACACTTCTCCTCACCAGGATCGCTGTGCCCCCTCCTCGGCGGCCAGCGCGATCCGTTCGGAGACAGTGATACCCCGAGAGATGGAAGGGGATCTGGGGGCGGAGATGGGTTTCCGACACCAAGATGAGGTCCAAAACATTGGATCTTGCAAAATGTAGGAGCTCGTCCCGTTGAACCGCCACTCCAGCCGCGTTCCAGAACGCGAACCTGAACGAGGTACTTGACCTAGTTCGTGCTGCCATTCTGGGCCGGGCCGGTAAAGGAGGTTAGAAGGGCGAGCCCCTCCATGGCTGTCACCATGCGGGTTGCGGGGTCTGTCGTGGAGGTATACCGCACCAGCAGTTCACAGAGTCGCTCACCGTGGGACTGTAACAGCTGATACAGCCACGTCAGCAACTCCGACCGTGGTGAGGTGGAGGGCGTAGTGTTTGAAGTTTGGGACTTCGAAGGTGAGGAGTGTCTTGGGGCTGGCCTACCTTTGGCTTTCTCGTCCCTAATCTGTCGAGCGGGCTTGGGTTCACCAGACCCGCTCCCAGCCTCGGAATCCGAGTCCGCCCTTCTGGCCGCCTCACGACCCTCCTCCCTTCTGGGAGTGGCTCTAGGTGGGGCTGGAGCTTTGTGTTGTTTTTTAACTTTTTCTGTCCGTGTGTGTGGATTCTTGGGGGTTTGTGTCTTGCCCCGCAATGTCGCCGAGTCACCGGCTGGTTTGCGCACCACCTCAGCAAAGGATGGGGCACTATTGGAGCTAGGCAGTTGTTGCCGTGGTGCTATGGAAGAGGTTGGCCTCTCCGCTACTGGCTCAGAACGGGTGTTCTGGGTTATTGGCCCTGGAGCTGGTCTCCTAGAGGCAATAACCGCCTTCCTGGTAGGGCAACCTCCATAGCACGCTATGTGCCCTCCTTTGCAGTTGGCGCAGGTTGGGTCCTCCGTGATGGCACGGGGGCAGTCCTCTCTGGGGTGGGTGCCACCGCACCTCAAGCAGCGAGGATTACGGTGGCAGAAGAGGCTGGAATGGTTAAATCCCAGACATCTGTAGCACTGTGGGGGCCCGCCAGAGCCTTTGGCTGGTTCCAGAGTGACCCGGAGGTAGCAGATGGTGCGAACATCATCCAACTTGACCTCGGGGTCGTTTACCCGCTCCACCACAACTAGGAACAGGGGAAGGGGAGCTTTAGTTCCCTGGCGATCTGGAGCAGGTCGAGTGAGCTGCTTCACTATTCTAGGGGTGATACCCTGGCGGGTGAGGTCTGCCCTTATGTCATCCACGGAAGTGTCCGCGGGTAACCCTCGGATGACTCGTCGTACATCACGGGCCTTATTCAGGCCAAAGGTGAAATGAGGAATTTTCCTCTGCTTGAGTTGAATTAGAATCTTAGTGTAGTCCCCCTCGTTCTTAGCGTGGAAGACAAAACGGCTCTTATTCCTTCTCACCGAACACTCGTTCTCGAGGGTCGGCATAACCTCCTTAAGGAAGCCTACCGACCCCAAGAAGTTGTCCACGATGATAGGCGGTATGTGCCGCCTTTGACTTCCAGCCTGGTTCTGACCGGAGGTGGGTCGAGAAGACTGGCCAGAGGGCACGCCCTCTGCAGCCAGTCTTGCTGCTCTCTTGGTTCTCCGTGACCTTACTTCACGGAACTCGTCACCCTCGCCATCCGACGAGAGGTCCGAAGAGCTGGGCTCCCGGCCTACCTCAGATGCCGAAGAGTAAGCCGAGTTGCAGGAGAGCACGGATGTTCTCCCGCTCCTGGAATGAAAGCTGCGCACACTATTGCGCTCGTCGTCGGAGTCGGACTCCGAAATTTTGCCTGCACGAGAAACAGCTTCCCGCGAGGCGCCCTGGTCAGATTGTTGTTCTAGAAGGACTACCTTGCCCTTTCCGCCGTAGCGTTGTCGGCAAGGTTTCCTCTTCCTTATTCCTCCAGTGGAGGTGCTTGGTTTGGCCGTAGCAGCCGGTTCATCAGACCCTGTACGGGTCGAGGTGGATGGAATGGCACTGGCTTCTGCCATTATGGAAAAGTTGGAAGTGATAGAAGAAGGAAAAGCTGGTGAGAGGGGTACCGAGCAGGTAAACTAACAGCCCTGCACCCGAAGGTGCAGTGCAATCAACCGCCCTACGGGTGTTCTTACCTCTAGGCAGCGGGTGCTGAGCAGCGTGCAACTCAGAGGACCGGACACCTGTTAAACAGAATGCGCCAGTTATTTATTACTTATTTATTTATTTATTTATTTAAATTCACGTCGTCCAACTTAAGTCACATCGGATATTGAATGAAAATTTGAAATGATGCCCGAATGAGCTCAGGGCCCATAGAGCTTAGAGTTTACTGACATTCTCTTACAGGATAAGAGAAACCCCCGGAAAAGATATTGTCTAAATAACTCATCCTGACCATGATTGGAACTCAGGACCTCTTGAACGTGAAACAGACACGCCACCACAAGGCAACTGAGGGGAACCGAAAAACTGTAATGAGCCCAGGTTGGTAGGTAGGTAGGTAGGTAGGTAGGTAGGTAGGTAGGTAGGTAGGTAGGTAGGTAGGTGGGTAGATAGGCACAGAACAACCGGAGAGGATTCCTGAGCCTATAGTCGGGCTGTTATAGCAAGCGCTTGGAGCAAGGGAAGGAGAGTGGGAAGAAATGGGAGTATGCATCGGTGTTCTAGAACCCGAGCAGGGATCGTGAAGTTTTGTGGCTGATTTTCACAGTGACCCCAATGGAGAGAGTGTAAATTCGACATACAGCTGCACCACACTCACCTATCACCGACACTTAGGACGTGGAGAAGCTGAATTAATAATCATGAAATGAAATATAGGGACGGAGAGTCACGGCAAGGAAAGTAACCAATCCAACATTTACCTAGTGACCAAGAAAATGCGGGGAAAATCTTTTTGAATCAACCAAATACCAGGCCCAAGAGTTACTCTGAGTCATCCTGCTAGTTTTTTGTACCCGAAAATTCTGTCAATGAATGAGTGAATGATTTGTATTTAAGGACGCTCAACTCAATGGTCATCAGCACCCTTTCAGAAACTGTATTTCACTTACTATTCTTTCTTTGACTTGACTTATCTTTAACTTTCCTTTGACTTTGCTGTTGCTCTGCCTTCGCTTTGCTCTGGCTTTCCTCTGGTTCCACTTTGGATTTGTTTTGGCTTTACTGAGGCTCCGCTCCGGTTCCGATCTGGCTTCTCTCCGGCTTCACCCTAACCTCACTCTAACTCCACTCTAAAGTCACTCTAGCATGGCTCTGTCTTCGTTCTGCCTTCGCTCTGGCTAGGTTCCGGCCCGCCACCGGTCCTGCTCTGCCTTTGCTCTGGCCTCACACAAACTTAATACTGTAACATAACTCTGGCTTGGCTCTTGCTTGGCTCTGCATCCACACTGACTCCGCTCTGGTTAAACTCTGGCTAGACCCTGGCTTTGCTGTGGCTTTTCTCTTGCTCCACCCTGGCTCTGCTCTCCCTCCGCTCTGGCTCTGCTCTGGCTTTGCTCTGACTTTTCTCTCGCTCCGCTCTGGCTCTGCTCTGGCTCCGCTCTGGCTCCGCTGTAGCTTTGCTTTGGCTTTACTTTGAATTTAGTTTAATTTACTTTTTAAACTTAAATTAGGATCGAACACAGATGTGGACCTTATTTGAACGTTTGGCATTAGCTCTCCCACCACTCAGAGGCAACCAATCGAGAGATTTAGTTCGGAACCCCGGGATCGGCAATCCCGTACCTACCGGAGTAAGCCCCTGGGGGGAATTCTGTCAAGATTTTACAGAAACAGTTACCTACTTTGAGTTCCCCTGAGTCCAAAAGAACAGTTTTACAAACATGTTGCATGTGTGTGTGTCTGTCTGTCTTCTCGCTGTAAACACTCTAAAATGAAAATTTCAATAAACGCCAATTTTTTAATTTAAGTGGAGTGTTATTCAAAGCAAGGCATAAAGATTTTCTAGAGAATTCCCCATGCAAAACTATTATTTGCATGGAAATATTTTCAATATGTTTTTGTTTTCTCAAAAGCGCTTCTGTCGATTCTCATATAAACTAATTATAGGACATAAAATATTTTAATTTTCTGGCATTAGTCTATGAGGACCCCTTCTTTCAGAATATTCTTCCTTGTACAAATTTTTGTAAGTGGTAAACCATAAGAGATATAAGTAAACTTACTACACAAAAAATGCATGTGTTTTTAAAACACTGATAAATTTAAAACAAACTTTAATAGCATCAAGTATTTTCCAGGTATCCAATATAATTGGTTTGAACTTTTGAATATGGTGTTGTTAGTATTGAATCGTTTCTTACTTTCTAAGGAAATCATTGTGAAATTTTAAAGCCAACAATAATGTACCGTTTTTAAATATCTATCGATTCGGTTTCCTTTATCTCCTTGTACCTACCAAAGAAAGCTATTTTTACAAAAATGTTAATATAAAAATGTTGCAGAGCAATCATCTTAATGCAACATACATACCAGTTATATTTGTTTGTAAGCAGTTACAATGTTTCTTTCATTCTTGTTCCTTTTGTTACTGGCACCTCATTAGAGGGAACACTAAGAAATGTAGAGAAAATAGCAGCGTTCGTAAAGCGCAACATAGAACTTCGCTACTAGCAGAAGGCTACTGCTGTTCCCCTTTGTAGCAGGCAACCCATTCATCACGCATGTATTTCGCAAACACTCATAACAGGCGTTTCCCTTACTGGTTACAAATTAAGGAAGTACATATTCCAAAGATAGATCGGAGTTCTTTCTATATGCGGTCCAAAATTCCTGACTCTTTGCTATAAACAATACGCTGCAATCGCATCGTTAGCAATTTTCCTTTCGCTTCCACATTTGCAATAAAAGTTGCCACCGAGACTGCACAAACGCTGTAACAGATCTACTACTGGTAGAACTAAAGAGCAGTGTTACTTTGAACTTCAACCCCTAGTAAAGTCTGTTTAGTTAACGCGTGTGCAGTTCAGAGTCAAAGGAACCTGAGCCTCCCGCCCAATAATGACCGTCTCCACACTTCAGAAATGGAACACTGTCGTTGAAGACCAATAGCAACCCTGATTTTCTCGAAGTGACAGTCACATTTCTACTCCACGTGGAGTCTCAGTTGCCAAAGTTCCAACTTCTAGTTGATCTGTTTCATTACGTGCAGAAATTTGTTGTGTGTCACGATGTGGAGACCGTGGGAGGGAAATGCAGTAGTTAATGCAAATGAAGTAGAGATAACTTTTATTCACGTGAAAATAATCAAAGTAAAGACAGTGTGAATAACTGGGCCGAGTTATATTACTGGAAAAGCCTCAAAAAAAGTTATAACGGAAACTGTTTCTAAGCAAATTCAAGCGCTTGTTTTGAACACATATAAGTATTTGCTGAAAAATAATCTTGGTAAGGGGTCGTGTAATGTACCTGATGATAAATTCTGGGTATTCACAGAAATACAGTAAGTAATATTGTGACGAAAGGAATACCAAAGACGCCAATCAAGTGTGCAAACAAAAGGAAACGTTTCTCTAAAGTGTATAACTTCACATGCGATTAAATTCGCCGAGAAATTTATAGATTCTATGCAAAAGGCAGAGCGCCCATCTTAGACGAATTGGTTGCACATTTGCAAGAAATTTGTGATTTTCCTTATGGGCGCTGCATTTTGTGTGGCCTCCTAAAGGAGCTGGGTTTCAAATACCGCACTTTGGATAAGATAAGGGTTATTATGGAATCCAGTAGAATTGTAGCCTGGCGATATATGTTATATACATTATATTTACAAATATATATTATATATATGTAATGTTATGTCCTCCAACGTTGTCATATCAGACGATGAATCGAATGGATGAAATGATGCTCAAATGAGCCCAGGGCCATAGAGCTTAGAGTTACCCAACACGTTCAAGAGTTTCCGAGTTCGAATCTCGATCAGGGTGAGTTACCTAGATAAGGTTATTTCCGGGGTTTTCCCTTATCCTGTAAGACGAATGTCGGATAACTCTAAGCTCTATGGACCCCGGACTCATTTGAGCATCATTTCACCCATTCCATTAATCGTCCGATATGACTGTTGGAGGACATAAATTACAAAAAAAAAAAAAAATTACATACTCAATTTCTTTTTATATTGACGCAGAAAAGAAATGTATGCCAATTGATATTACTACACCCTAGCTGCAGTTTACATTATTTAAGCATTAATGGTTATTCAAAATTGTAAAAATAATACCATAGAAATGTTATATATTCAAATTTATATTTGGGCGTACATAAAGTTTTTAAATGATGGTATTACACAAACGATTAGAACAAATCTTACAAACTACACGGCAAATAACTCGCAATATATTAGAAAGAGCTTGTCAAATATAAACAAATTTCATTTATTTTTAGAAGAATCAATTTAAAAATAGTAAATATCACTCTCACATTTGATGAGAATTGATAAGTATCATTTAAAGATAAACAAGTCGCCTTTTAATTTGAAGATAGTGTATCAGCTAGACTGTGGACAGAACAAACTATAGCTTGGTATCTTTTAGTAGCTGATGTGATATGCTCAGATAGGGCTGACTTTATTTTCAAAATCGGTGTTTAAAATATTTAAAACTTTACGGTTCATAGTGTCGGAAGCACATGGATGTTTCGAGGCGATGCGGGCGACTAGTTCGAAGAGACGGGCAGTGCAGTGCGGAGATAAAAGCTCGCCGAAATGGTGGGAGGAATGAGACGGATTTCTCGAGAGTTTGTCTTTGTTCTAGCCACGTCTTGATTGTTTTCGAGAACATTCCGGAATGTGAGTAATCTATAAAAAGAGAGCCCGCCCGTCAAAGTGGGTCAGTCGGTAATTGGACGCGTGCGCGTGAACAGCTGTGATAGTAAACTGCAAGTTGTATTGGGTATGTGACGTAATTCTGGAATGCTGGTGTACGAAGTGTGTTTCTACGGAAATAAAAAGCAATGTTTAGTGTTTGTAACCTGTACTTTTAATTTCTACGAACCCACAAAGTAACAATATTTTATTTAACTTTTGTTAATTCCTAATAGTGTTTAAATAAGCTGTTAAACAAAATTATCATAGAAAAAGGTAATGCTTTAATATTTTAAACATGCTATTCAATATCAACGTGAACTTTCAAGAAAGTTAATGGGTCTAGCTATTGTGATAGTGCTCTTTAGAAAAGTAATTTTGCAGAAAAGGCCATACTAACGTTACAGTGGGGACAGAGCTACGATGTCAGAAATCTTTCATGTTAAATGCGACTTACCTCTCCACCACATCTGTATGGATTTCACTCCAGTTTTCCGGGTCATCGGGTTCTCCCATTTTCGGGTTAAGGTCCTTTAGCCGCACGCCGGCCACGTTCACACATGACCACACGGGTACTGCAACAAGATGGAAATGACATTGAATTCATTACATATCTCAACGAAGTTACCAGTCTCACTGCATGTGCTTGTGTTATATCATTGCAAGACTCGGCTTTGTTTTCGGCATGAGGCCAATGAGAAAGTGCAAAGCTTTTAAATTTGGACCCAGTTGTTTAATTCGAGACCCTTGTAATTACGTGTACTCATGCAATTCGTTCGCTACACAACCTTTTCCAGCAGGACTGCCTCTGTTTATATCCTCCAGTGCCTCCTCCAGCCTCTTCCCAAGCTGCACTGCAGTTGACAGCAAGGGTGCGAAACTATTCTTCGTCTCGACTTCAAATAGTAGTTGTAGTTTTCGGCAAATGGTATCTGCATTTAGTGACGTCGTCTTGTACGGTGTTTTCAAGTAAAATTGTCTTCCTGCAGCTGTTCGATCCAGTAGGTCATCTGTCCTTGCGAAAACCCAACAGCCGAATTAGAGAGAAATGGATTTTTAAGAGGTGAAACTCCTGTCTGTAAAGGTAATGGCGAAAAATATGCGCCTTCCTCTTGTCGAAGTAATTTTGTACGACCTTAGAAGTGGATATAGTGAAGCAGGCAAGAACTCTGTTCATAACGTGTTCTTGTGGCCAGATACTTCAAATTCCACCTAGATGGTATCGATAAACCTCTTACCTGGGACAGAGTGTCTCGGCTTGATCGGTAAACTAAAATGCTAGTCCTTGCTCTGTCAGCTGGCCAGGCTTTTGTCAATTTAAGTTTATTTATTTATCAGTGCCAAGAAGTTACAATCATAAATATAACTGGACATTCAGCCCAGGCTCTTTGCCAGTCATATACAGTCACTAACAATATACAGTAATTGATACTTAACAATCAATAAACAACCGATAGTCAATACTCTATCCTACCACCCGATCTCTCTATTACAGAACTCAGACAATATCTGCCACATACTCTGATTCATTTAACTGACCATACCCATTTCTTCCTCACTCTAAACAGAAACTCACATAAGTTACTAATATGGGATACATTACAGAATATCTTCTTATTACTAATGATTTTGCCAGTTTTAACCATCTATTCTGGATCAACTCTGTACCCGTACATTCTAAAAAGAGATGGATTGCATCCTCCCTGCCTTTATATATAGGGCAGACACTTTCCTCCATCCCTCTCGGTCCGGGTTCGATCCCAGGCGACCGCAAAGTGAGATTTGTGGTGGACAACACGGCGCTGGGGCGGGTTTTCTCCGGGATCTTCGGTTTCCCCCGCCATCTCATTCCACCGGTGCTCCATCTTCATCTCATGCATTATCAGTGTCACCGCCTGCGGTGCCGTATGTAGTAAAAGCGGGCGTTAAACACTACACATTTCATTTCATATCCCTCTCGGTAACCTCCCACTCTCCAGACTCCAAATTTAAACCATGCAATACCTTCTCTTTGCTCCTTACTACACCTCTCAATATACATGTTCTTCCCATGATTACTTCCAAATTCTTTATAAAATTTTAATGAAGTTCTTTTCTCCATGACCCATAAAATTTGTCTATCCATATCCTCCAATTGACTAACTACTCTCCAGAATCCTGCCATCATGTGTCAGTTTAAGTGCGAATTAAATGTTGAGACCCACGGATCATTGCTTCCCTTCTTAAATTTTTATTGGCCAGAGTCACTCCTTAAGATTTCTAGTTTCTGTTGGGCGGCAATCATTTCATCGGGGTCCATGTTGTACCCAGGTAACACAACTTCCTTCGTAAAGAAAGAAACTCCTGAAGTTCAAGCTTAAACTTCTTGGGGTTCAGTCTGAGAATGTCCTGACAAACGCCTTCCCCAGGCTGCTCTGGTAACTCTCAATTGTCTTGCCTAAAATAATATCTGAAATTAATTGTTCTTTTACACTGGCCGTGTGTAGGCTAAAGTATGGAAAGGTAGAATCAGACTGAAAAATTCAATGCCATAGCCGGGATTTGAACCACCGATCTTCAGGTTACCGTCCAGCCGCTCTAACCCTTGAGCTACTATGGCCAACGTGCCGACTTGACACGAACCGTGGTTCAAATTCTGGCTGTGGCATTGAATTTTTCAGTCTGACTCTACCTTTCCAAGAATATCGTCCTGTAACGAAGGCATGTATCCTAGAGATCCGGGTAGGGCACAGAGGTGAAGGCTAAATTGGAAAAATCGGAACACGAGGTTTAGTGTGCCACGTGACTCTTTGGGAGTTAGTGTACTAGATCGCGAAAGGCGATAGTTTGATTCAAATTATGATTCAACTTTTCAATTTTTACCTGTTAGTGTTCTGCGTGCTCAAAGAACTACCTTGGATTTTGCTGAAAGAAGTTTTCCGTCTGATAGGTTTCCACTAGGAACAAATCAAATAGTTAATTATACGTAGTGTTACTTGTTCTTGAATATATTTGTGTGCAATATTGGCATTTTCTATTCATTAGGGTGAAATCCATAGCAATGGGGTAGAAGTTACATAAGCCTAATGAGTTACTGTTAACATTTTGTATTATAAAGAATGGTTATGATTGCATTAACTTTCAGCTATCCATGAAGAGTGGGATAAGCCTACAATTTATATTCTGTACAGCCTTATAGTACGGAATGGTAACTTAAAATAGAAGGTACGTTATCATTCATTAATAATATCAATTAAAATTACTACACTTAATTTGATGTTTCTAAAGTGCTCTTTGACCGTGGTTTTTAAGTGGACAGTGGATTCACGCACCATCCAAAAAACATTTAATAAATTCAGAAAGATATTTAAATAACAAAATATCATCTTGCCATCTACAAATAGGTGGCCAGCATTAACACTGTTAAATTAAAAAAAAAAAAAAAGATGAAGTCCCACCAATTAATAGATTGGGAATATACCAAATAAGTTCTAAGGATTGCGAAAAAATGCTGCATAAGTCAAACTAAAAGAAACGTAAAAACCAGACTCAGGGACAATTTAAAGGCATCGGATTCGAGCAGGAGGATGGGTCAGCGGTAGTGTTTCGTTTTTGGAACGGGGACCATGACATTGATCCGGAACCGGAATTGTTGGGGGGAGTGATAAGCCGGATAGGCTTGCAGCATGGGAGAATATATTCCTGTGGAGGGGTGAGAGCCGAGTGGTGAACTTTGAGGTTCCAACGGTGGATGGTTTGGCGGGGAGGTTCGTGGTTTCGCCACCGGAAGGGTGGGGGCGAACGGCAGAGGAAGTTAGTTGGAGGGAGGTTGAAAATGGAGGCGACGGCTTCCGAAAATAATCATCCTGGCATGCTGGCCGTGGTAGTTCAATGTTTAAGAGCAATAGGACAGAGACGGGGAGAGACCATCAGGCCTGGGATTCAAGTACTTGATAGTAAGTCGCCACAAACGTTGGATCTCGAATATGAGAGCCCTAGTGGTTTACCGAGAAAATATGAGTCCATTGCAGAATTTAATGCCAGGACGGCACGTTGCTATGGTAGCTCAATGGGTAAGTGCGACTGGACGGAAACCAGGAGATCCGTGGTTCAAATCCCGGCCATGGTATTGAATTTTTCATGTCGATTCTATACTACACTTAAAATTATCCAGCCAAGTAAAACGTCTTCACCAATATTTTTTAATGTATTGAAGTCTCTTGAATAAATATTTATCATGATAAACGTTAAGTGGACGAAAATATTGAGATATGAATTTATAGAATACTTTTGGTAGTATAGCGCGATCCATATAAACCTGAACCATTTCAATAGGCCATTACTTTTGAACCAATAATAGGACATACGTGCAACTTTGGGAGAATATAATACACAATTGGAAGATTACTTTACACTATTTACATCTCAGGGAAATGTTGGAAGTGTCCTCCACCAGCATCTACATGTGTTTGCACTCGTCTCACCATATTCTCTGAAGTTTTACGAAGAATATCCTCGCCAATGTTACTTATTTCAGTTCGAATGGATTCCTTGAGAACATCAATTGTCCGTGGTCTATTCTTGTACACTCCATTTTAGATACCCCCACAAGAAAAATTCCGGTGAGGTTAAGTCATGGGATCTGGGAGGCCATAGACCCTTTGAGATTGTTCGATTATCAAAGAAACTGGTTACAAGTTCCATGGTGTCATTAGATAGATGTATGGCACTTTGCTCCATCTTGCTGGAAATAACTTCTCAATTCGATATCATCCAGCTGCTCCACAAATGTCTTGAAGATATACATATAAACTCCAGTGTCTACAGTCGTATCAAAGAAATTAAGACTGTCAACAATTGTCAGTGTTGTCAATTCTTGCAGAGATCATTAAAACAAATTTCTGCATTCTATGAGTTTTCAATGGCCTATTTTTTATAATCCTTTATTCATCCACATCTTCCATTACATTTGTAATATTACATGTTCTGGTTTACTTTGCTTCCAGATTGATTGTTCATATTAACTGAAGTATTGAAATTATTGTGTTTTCAGATTGGGTTCACACAGTCACTGTAGCTTTTTAGAATTAATTTACTTAGTTATTCAGCACTTTCTAGACTTATTGTGTTGACAGATTCGCTAAAGTCCCTTAGATATTGTCCCACAACTGCTGGTTTATGTACTGGCCACTTCCCTCCTTTCTTGTTTATTTGTACCCTTAGTTTTTCCCTTTGATCCTTCCATTTGATGCAGTCATACAGGATGTGATCTGTGGTTTCGTCTCCTCTGTTGCAGGTGCATGTAGAATCATCAATTACGTTGAATCTCTTGTAATAGGCTTTCAGCCTTCAATGTCCTGTTAAAATGGTAGTGACGTTTGTTAATGTGCTAATTCTTTGTTCTAATCATCTTGCTACTGTGGGAAAATATTGCTTTGTCTCTTGTCCTTTTGATGTGTTTTGCCATAATTATGGACTATTGAAATGGTTCAGTTTTATGTGGATCGCGCTGTACATTATAGTGAGTAGAAGAAGTCATAAGATGGCATTGTACGCTGAACATTCATGGTTTGAATCTCAGGCATGACATAGTTTGTCTGAATCTACGTAATTATTCATGTTTATTTTATTTCTTGGAGACTCGTATTTTATGCACACTCTCGTTTATTTTCATCTCATTGATAAAATTTGTATTTTCTGCTACTGTATCCTAATCCTAATGAATTTCACAAATGATTTCAAAGCATATTTAGTGATAATGTTCAGGTTGGTTAAGAATATATTGTTGGCAAAATTTGAATAATGAATATCTATACTATTGTAAGGAATATTTGTAACTGATATTTACATAGCAATTCAATGTTAATATTTTATATGATCAAGCAATATAATAACAAAAGTTTGGTAATAAGAACAGATAAAGTGTACTTACCGCTGCTGTTACCGTGTTCACCAATAATCCAGCCATGGACACTATGGGACGAAATGTTCAGTTTCTGAGCAATTAGTTCCCGGAATCTTCCAGAGTCTAGAGTGGTGCCTGATCCTATAACTTGGGTGTGAGGTAACCCACTTAGTTTCCAGGTTACATAAGTAAGGACATCAACTGAAAGGAAATTTATTTATTATTTGCGAATGATATGCAAAAACGAAATGTCATTAACAAAATTATCTTAAGTACTAAGTTTAACTAGAAGGTAAACTCAGCTTTAGAAATCTGAGATATTTTAAGCATCATGCACGAGAGGCTATTGAAATTAGTTTATTGTTATCTTAGCTTATATGTCATATTGTTACTCTTCTTGTATCAGATTGCTTTAAATTTCTTTAGAGTTAAATATTGTTACAAAAATATAAAATTGCTTTGCAATAGATAGGGTTTCTGTAGACCTCTGCTTCTTTTCGTCAATTGTAGAAGAAGAAATGCAGTTGTCTAGCACTAAGGTTACTATGGACTGATGCCGTTTATATGTGTGATCTCGTCAAGAAGAATCTTGAATATCTCACCTGCGTCTGTTTAATTTCCTAAGCTTGCTCGGTAAAGCTTAAGAGATTTCACCTTTAGGGTATGCGTGGGTGGGTTTAAAGAAAGAGAGGCCGCACCGTGGCTCAGTGGTTGAACTGCTTGGCTCTTACAAAGGCGGCCCGGGTTCGATCCCAGGCGACCGCAAAGTGATATTTGTGGTGGAAAACACGTCACTGGGGCGGGTTTTCTCCGGTACCTCCGGTTTCCCCCACCATCTCATTCCACCGGTGCTCCATCTTCATCTCATGTATCATCAGTGTCACCGCCTGCGGTGCCGTATGTAGTAAACGCGGGCGTTAAACACTACACATTTCATTTTGAAGAAAGACACAAAATTTTATGCATGTCATGAAGTTTTAATGCTTAAATCTGCCTTTCAATTATTTGAGATATGCCAATCGCGCATCCACTGCTAATTTACTCACTGTGAAACAAATACTTCCACAAATTTCATATTTATCGGTAGCTTACCGACATGCGAAGCTATATTGGTCTGCTCTCATGCCTACCAGACGCGGAGTAATCTAGCGTGACGCTAACCTGCGCGGCTGACACCTTTTTTTAAAATATGCCCGTTGGCCTACCCCAATCTTTATTATTTCACTAATTTTTGAAACCTTTAAGTTAATTTATGGAAATTATTCATTTCTTCACACTAGCCGTATAGATCTAAGATACTGGATTGATAGAGTCGACATGAAAATATCAATCCAATACCTTAGCCTCTATACGGCTAGTGTGAAGAAATTAATAATTTCCATCAATTAACTAAAATAATAAGAGTTAAATGATGAAGCCTGGGACTCAAGTACTTACAATAGTAAGTGGCCACAAACGGTGTATCTCGAATGCGAGAGCTCCTAGTGGTTTACCGGGGAAATGTATGAGTCAATTGGAGAATTTAATGTCATGACGGCAAATTGGCCGTGGTAGCTCAATGGGTAAGAGCAACTGGACGGAAACCAGTAGATCCGTAGTTCAAATCCCGGCCGTGGCAGTGCACTTTTCATGTCGACTCTATCAATTTTGAAACCTTCTTTATTGTTGTCACTGTCATCGACCATTTGTATTATTCTTGTTTATCTTTCTTATTTTATAATCAATTATAAGTATATAACTGTCTCTTTTAATATGCATATTGTCGGGGCAACGGGCATAAAGGTTTCGGCGCAAATGGGTAACAGACGGCGGATAGTTTTTCACATAATAAAGAGCTTGCATAAGCAGTTAACGATAGCGCGGCTAGTGTACACAAAGAGCCAGCAAATAAAGCTAGCTGAGATAAAGGACTTGCCGGCATAGATAGGATTTCACGTTTGGGAGGTTCTGGTGATATCTTTATTGACAGAGAAAAGTTGTTTCTTATTTGTACCAGAAACCTCTCGAATTTATGAATGAGATATATAAGAGATGGTGACACGCCAACTGACAGTAGTAAAAGTGTTTGACTACTGACATCAGATATATTTCGTATCAGGATACATGACAAAGCTTCATGACGTGGTAGAGGGATGGAAACCAAAAGGTTTAACTGCCCTCTGCCCACGATTTCTATACTAACAAATAAGACCACGCAGGTAAAGGGGGGTGTAGAATAAGCAGAGAGAGAGATAGAGAGAGAGAGAGAGAGAGAGAGAGAGAGAGAGAGAGAGAGAGAGAGAGAGAGAGAGAGAGAGAGAGAGAGAGAGAATAGGAACATACCTGGATTTGAGACAATTAAGAAAATGAGATCCTGGCCGTTTACTTCCATGATAGGTGGGATGATGCTTTGAAAGATGCCTACGTTCTTGGCAACCAGATCAAGTCTGTCTTCTCCAGGAGCCTGTCGAGCACCAGCTGTTACGACCACTATCTTTGATCCCTGTGATAAGGCATAGTCTGAAACAAAATTAATTCCCCAAGTCAAATTAAGAGCCATCATTTAGCCAATTTTAATACTACATGCTCTTATTTAGACCTGTCATTTTATGCTAAAGGTCAGTGTGTTTCTATAGAATTAACTGTAAATGATTAAATTATCCCATACTGAAAGATGCTTCAAATTTGTAAAGAAAGACTGTAGTACCTGTAAAAGAATTGACGATTTGTTAACTCCTACCACTTTCCCACTCACACGTATATATAGGGGAACATGGGGCAGGACAGGGTACTTAATATTTGTGCATCTATATTTCACATTTGAACATTTAGAAACTGTGCTTTGGTAATGTAAATGTGTTCATTATTGCATAATTACCTGAAAAACATAAATTAAGTAGACACTCGCAACAAATGGGATTAGCTATCACGTCAAAAACAAAATTAGTACATTTGCCCCATAGGTGGGGTAGTAAGGGGTATTATTTCTTTGACCAATTTTTGATCAGTTTTTTTTTTTTCATTTCTTTTACATTTAGTTCACTTCTCACAATATGCACAAATATGTACAGCATCTTCGTCATCACTTTCGACACCTGCACAAGAATTATGAGCTAACTGCAAGAAGCAGGGATGTCTAATCCACCCTCATTCTAAATAATCGTGGCAGTAAAGACAGTCATCTTCGTCGTCTTTTGCCACTTCTTTCCTGTTACCAGCAGACAGATGACTTCTGGGACGTTTGGATACAGGAGGATTAGGACATCTAGGCCTACAGTTCGATAATTCCCGTTTTGTTTCGCTTTCTGGCAGAGCAAGACGTCTTTCTTCAGGTCTTTTATTCATTTTTTTCTTGTTTCGCATTCAATAGCGCTTCTTTATAAGGGGATGTTGTCACTACTGTGCTTTTCGCCCTGTTTTTCCAAACTCTCTTGTTTATCTGATCTACCTTTGTAATAGGTGTGATATTTTCTGGGCTGAAACTCTGGAAACTACTGCAGCTTGGCATCTCAATGTTTTCTCTCCCCATAGGTGAACCAGAGACAACTGACACCACAGAAGATAAAGGATTAACATCATCAGGAACTCCAGAAGAAATCTCGATATCTGTCGTTTTGGACGGCAGGAAATCAGCATCATCAAACACATTGATGTTCACAGACCATATTCCTGTTTTTTTTCGAAACCCACTGACTGCCGCGCTCATTGTTGAGGCTCGCATATAACTGGCACCAAACAATGATGCAACTTGAAACAGTGTCACGAATTTTCCTGGATCAGATCTAACCCAGGAGCGAATTTCATCCTCATAATATTTGATTAGTGGTTTCATGAAAGAAACATCTAGCGGCTGCAGCCTGTGAGAACGTTTTTAACAACATAATCTGGATTATTTCGTTTCTTCTTAACGTAGCGTTCAAGAGTTGTTTGGGGCACTTGAAATTGACTAGCTGCCCTTTTGTACCCCATTGAACCATCAAATACAGCATTCACAGCCCCCTCCATTGAGACTAAAGACCACTCTTGCCTCTTTGACTTCTTTACTTAATTACGCACTATTCCGAAGTCAATCATGTGAATAACACACAAAGAGTTTTACACCAGGGGCATAATGGGGTAGTACCCTATTATGCCCCACCCATATTGCCCCGTAAACACAAATTTAGGTTAATGCTTGTCGGTGGTTCGATATTCAAGGATAACTAGCGAAAAACATGGATTTAGAAATAAATTAAGTGCTTTATTCCATAGTAATTATTTACTTTTTATTCAAATGTAGATATGATGTGCTTACATGCCTTGAAAGATATCACGAATATTGTAAAAACTGCTTCAAACTCTATCCACCACACAACTCGCACATAACAGAGTCTGTTATGGCAGTCAACTGACATGTACTAGTAGCTGTGATTAAGATGACCTAGTTTTGACAGATTCCGGTAGATTGTACCATCCACTAGAGAGAAAACACGTATACCCCGTTCTGCCTCACTACCCCGATATGTTCCCCTAATGTGTTTCTCAGAGCTGGTCGCTATTTCAAGACTTCGAAATGCCATTGTCTTTGTAAGTCCACGAATTAAAAATATAGAGAGACTAACCTGAGCCATAGCTAACAGTGCTGTTGGTGAAATGTGCAGCATCTTGTAGATCAAGCCCTTCTCCTTTCACTTTGTCTTCTGAGATATCTATCAACGTTATTTCACCACAGAGGTTCTGAAATTCACAAAATAATGGTGTTAAGCATGTAGGTAATTTAATAGTAGTATTTCACTCCAAAAGCCCTTAAGTTAAAATAAATTACCTGATTTAGAATTGAGTAAGTGCAGGCCATTCCTACTGCACCGCATCCCACAACAGTAACTTTGAAACCTAGGCCTGTTGCAGGGTTACCTACGTCTTGGAGAAGTGCGTGTTTTGTAGCCATCGCCTTGATCTGAAACAGAAATGAAGTTATTGTTGCCACTCAATCATTTTACTAAGAGTACCTGATGGCATATATTAAAAATTATTGGCTCTTGCCATACACGTAAAATAACCAAAGTTATTTTGGCATCAGACTTGTGTAGAGGACAAAATAGGAACTTCGTGTAAGTTTCTAGAAGCAACTTCCAGAAGATTACTCAGAAGTGTACTGTTCCAGAGCACAGCTATCTACCTTTAGGCATAAAGAATATGGTAGGAAGTATATGTTAGTCACAAATTTTTCATACTGGTCAAGGTGCCCAATCCCCTCCAAACAATCCAAACCAATCATGGACTTGATAACACGTACGAGGACGGATCAAACAGTAATGCCTCCTATTTTTTCCTTAAATAAGTTATGTAAAAACTTTGAATTTGGCGCAATTCCTCAAACCTTCTTCTCCAATCCCCTGCAGTAGTAGCTTCCTAAGTCAACAGGTGGCAGCACTGCATCCTCTTGCAAAATGGCTAACATCGACATTCGTATTAGACAGCGTTCTGTGATTAAATTTTTGACTGCGGAAGGTGAAACGCCAATTCGCATTCACGAAAGGCTAAAAAATGTGTATGGTGATGCAACGGTGGATGTCAGCATTGATAGACGATGGGTTCATCGCTGTAACGAAGCTGAAGGCAGATGAAAAGCGAAGCGGCAGGCCACTCCATGCAACGTTCAGCAAGTCGATGACATCATTCGTGGTGATCGCTGGGTAACAACAGGTGAATTGTGTCGCATTACCTCCCTCAGTAAAATCAGTGTGATGACGGTTATTCAACAACTGGGTTACTCAAAAGCTTGTTCACGTTGGGTACCAAGAATGATAACCGCCCAAAACAAAGAACCAAGGAAAACAATAGCCTCCGAACACTTGCAGTGCTTCAATTTGAAGGGAGAGGAGTTTCTGGAAAAAATTGTTACTGGAGACGAAACGTGGGTTCATATTTTTGAACCTGAATCAAAGAGGCAGTCAATGGAATGGCATCACATAACGTCACCGAAGAAAAAAGAGTTCAATACTCAGCGGTCGGCAGGGAAAGTTATGGCGACAGTGTTTTGGGATGCAGAGGGTGTGCTTATGATTGATTTTTTGGAGCAGGGATGCACAACAAATTCTGTCCAATACGTCAGAACTCTCAAAAAGCTGAAAGTACGTCTTCACCGAGTTCGCCCAACAAAAACTATGGTGGATGTTCTTCTCTTGCATGACAATGCAAGACCACACACCAGCCGGTACACCACTGCAGAAACTGAGAAATTGGGATGGCAAGACTTACCTCACCCCCCCCATACAGCCCTGATCTGGCACCATCAGACTTCCATCTGTTCGGGCCACTAAAGGAAGCTCATCATGGGATTCATTTTGAAGATGAGGAGGCTGTGAAAACGTCCGTGCGTCAATGGCTTAGGAAGCAAGATCGTGTGTTTTACCACACTGGAATACATGCCCTAGTTAAAAGGTGGACCAAAACTGTGGAAAAGGACGGAGATTATATTGAATAGTGACAAATTAATTTTCTATGTCGTAGTTTTCAAGCTATGTAAATTGGATTAAATCTTCTTGGCAATTAAAAGAGAAAAAAAATAGGAGGCATTACTTTTTGACCCACCCTCGTACCTTTAGGTATAAAGAATATGGTAGGAAGTATATGTTAGTCACACATTTTTCATACTGGTCGAGGTGCCCAATGCCCTCCGAACAATCCAAACCAATCAGGGACTTAATAACATGTATTTCTAGTGAAATAAGCACATTGAATTTTTAATGGAAACAATACTCCTTCACTTACTGCAAAGAGCATCACAAAAAGTCATCAACATAATAGAGAAAGAGTCAAAAGCAGAAATTATTTTGTATGCAGATGATATGGTGATAGGATCAACAGTAAAAGAAGACGTACAGAAGGCAATACAAAAACTGGAAACTTGGGCAATGGAAAATGAGCTACATATAAATCAAGATAAGACAGTTCAAATTATGTTCAGGAATGGAGGAAGAATATCATCCAAAGATAGTATAATGGTATACAATGAACCATTACAAATAGTAGGCAAGTATAAATATCTGGGAATTACATTACAAATAACAGCAACATCTTTTGGTATACATATACAGGAAAGGGTAGCAGCAGCCATCAAAGCAACATTCAATATTCCCAGCGATGACACTATTCAAAGTAGCAGTGGCACCAGTCGTAACATATGGAATAGAGATCATATGGGAAAAGCTTAAAATCGGTGACCTAAAAAGAATAGAAGTTAAGACAATGCTCATGAAAAGGATCCTAGGAGTGGGAAAAATAGCACCATCTCGACTGATGTATGAAATGTTGAAAGAGACTTATTTCATAGAAGACATCAGACTACAACATTGCCTACCATCAACAGGACCATACCAGGAACTGGTCAACATCATGGACCGAAAGAAGGAGATAGACCTGGATATGTACAACACATCAGCCATGATGGATGCCAGCTGGACCAGAGAATACAGAAACCAGAGACATGTGACTACAAGGCTCTCAGAACACTACTTTCACCATAAGATATGTATTATCAAAAACTTTCCGAACCGAATGTGGATTGTAAATGTGTGTAATGTGGTCAACAATACAAAAAATATCATATGAAACAATGTAAAAAAATAACAAAATCTATAATAGACTATAGCAAGGACTAAAATACTTGTATATCAATGCTTGTATATTAATGCTCAATCTGAGCAAATTTTTCTCATTATTATTAAAAATAATAATGCATTGCATGCCTAAGGAAATAAACATGCACACAATAATTTAAAGATAAACAAATATATTCCTTGAAAATCGTACTCTTACAACTGGGTTACCATTGGGTAGAAAGAAGAAAACAGAATGATATAAGGCTAACTGTAAGGTTAAGTGGAATCAGTGAATATAAAAAGCGTTTTCATGTTGTTATACATTAATATATGCAAAAAATGAAAAAGAGAGAGAGAAATGTGCATTTCGTGGCTCACCATGCCAAGAAAGGCACGCAAATGTGGTAGGTGTACAACATGCCCAGAAGTCATACGTTCCGTTATGTGATGACAGGCAGAGATATCGAAACTAATAACAGGGTCCTCAAGGGATTACCAATTTAATTGCATGAGGGGAGCTTTCAGGTCACTAACCTATGTGCCCCAAACCTTCTCTATTGAAATGATGAGAACTCTGGATTATTTTGCTATTGTTACCTGTTACCAGAGCTATTGAAGTCGCTGTTTCATCTTCAAGTGGCAATCACTTGCCTACAGTAATAATGATTGAGAATGCAACCGAGCCTATTTACGTATGGTTCAATTCATCCACAACATTCTAAAAATCACGCTTTCTATCGAGGATTTAAAAACAATTTGGTGAACTGTATCGTTAATCTACTAATAAAAATGTGTTCATTCTAGGAATTCTTTTGCAATTCATTGGTAACAAATGATACTGAATATTTTATTATTTAGTTTAAAATAATTTTGGAAGTAAACACAACATGATTTAACTTATCTCATATAAATTGTTCAAATCCTAAATATTTAATGTCTCTAGGTAAACAAGGTATTGCCCTGATATCTTTGTTCCATACCGAAATATCCAGATTGAATCTTCCTCCGTGTTCATCACTAACAACTTCACAACTAGGAAGGAAAACGTCTAGGTGGGAGTGGAGAAAATGGATTTTAAGGGACATGCTACATCCAAAGTTATGGTATTTTTGCAGGAGTACTGTCATAAAATGCGTGTCGTTATCTCTTTTGTTCCCTAAAAATCTACGAAAAACTCCCTTAAAGGCTTCCCAAGCTACTGTCCTTCACAGGAGAGAAAGTCTCCGGGGGATGAGACGCAGGGGAGTTGGCGAAGGTTCCCCACATCCTCCCTGGACAGATTTATGACACTCCATGCCAGTACAGTTACAGACCATTCAAAAGCATTCTAAGGGCTTCTACTTTTGTGGACGAATCTTCTCGGTTTTAGTGTACAGAGTGAACAGAGCGTATGGTTTTTAACGGTTCTGCTCCTTGTGTAGCTGGCGTACTCTGCCACACACATTCGCTGTCCTTGTCCCACTGTGTAAGGCAGAAAATACCTTTCAGGGACCTTCTTTTCGTTGTTGGACAGTACCTTTTCCTTCCCCTCCAAAACTTGGTCAAATGTAGGATTCCTTACAATTTTCGAATTTTCGGTCTGACAAAAATGCCTTCCTTAACTTTTGCATCACTTAATTTCGGAAATTTCTTTCTTGAGTACTTACAATCCCGTCATTCTTGGTTCATACCATTGACAAAATGTTTCATCAAACCCAGCTTGATATGAAGTGGTGGAAGTAGAACATCTTTTGGGTCTACTCGGTAATGTTAAGACCTCTTGCAGGCCAGTCTCCTTTAATACCGTTCGTTCCCTGTGCGACCGGACCGCTTCGCGGTGGCCTATGTCTGGGAGACGAGTGGCGCGCCTGCCGCCAGAGAATGGCACTCTACTGTAAGTCGAGTTGGATCTGTAGTGAGGGAAAGAGTTCTGTGTGCGTGTTCGGAGTGACATTGTGTTGTCCCTAGATGATAACTTATCTATTACTAATGGTGTGCAGTAAGTACGCGTAGAATCATCGGTCCCATATTTTTGGGTACAACAGTTGATTCACACGTTTGTGTAAATTGCATTTTACATATCTCTTTCTCCGCAACTGTAACATGAGATGAACGATCATGTGGGTAGTTTCAGCAGGACTCAGCTACAGCGCACATTGCTGCGAATTCTATGCCTGAGTTGCGAAGTGTGCATTGGGACAGAATAATTAGTCGAGGATTGTGGCCATCTCGTTCCCCTGACCTATCTCCATGTGATTTTAATTTATGGGGGACTTTAAAGAATAAAGTGTACGCATCCAACCCACACACGTTACAACAATTGAAGGACAACGTCACGAGAGAAATACAGGCATCAGGCAAGATGAACTTCTTCGAGTAATCCAGAACCGTTTTCGAAGATATAGGGAATGTTTTCGCGTTAAAGACCATCATTTTCAATATATTTTGTGATTTCAGGTAAACCTAGTGTAAATTAGTACAGTATTTAGAGATCCGTACACGTTACCTGCTCTGGCGGAGTGCGCGCCGGCCCGCACCCGTTACGGTGCCGCCGCGGGGTGGTCCGGTCGCTCAGGGAACGCACGGGATAATACAATTTCCTATGTTGAAAATGCTGATACTACAAAATGAAATATCACTTTAACTCCTAAGCAAAAGCTAATCTGTAATTGTTATGGCGATTTTTTAATTCAACTGATGGAAATACATATGAATTGACTATTTTTGAGCCCGAAACATTTTCATTGTTGCCAAGTGTAAACTGAAGGCTGCAACTGCTGATTTCCCAGGTAGATCTGATATTACTTTTAGTTTCTGGGCAAAAATTTCCCATTTTTTCCCTTTAGATAATGCAATGTTGATTTTATTGAATTGTTATATTGATTTTTATTGTTTTACAGATGTTAATGTACACAAAGATATATATCTCGTTAAAGCAGACAATTTTATCAAATAAACTTGTTATTGAACTCAGCCAACCTCTTCCGAAATATTCTTTGTTTTTGGTTTGAATTTTTCAATACTTATCTATACCTTCCTCGATTGGGAAGTCTTATTGTTTTATTCCCCCCCCCTCTCTCTCTCTTCTGATTACGCAAACCATCACATAGCGACTAGTTCTTAAAGGATTTTATTATCGCTTCAGCCTACTATATTCCCCTATTCTCATACCTAGGAGGAAATATCTAATAAAGGCATATATAAATATTTATCCAAATGAATGTCAAGTATATACAATAATAAGCCTTTGTAAGAATATTTTGTTGAGGAATAAACAGAGAAAGTCGTGGGAAAATTATACTTTTCTTTCTATTATACAAAAAGCTTTCTTTATCTGGTGAATGCAATAGGAGTTTGTTGTGTTAGTTTATGCACTGAACCATTTTATATAGGTATGGAATTTAATATGAAACATCTTTTCTTTTTTAAAATTGCTGCACCTAAAAATCAGTGAAAATCTCAGAAAACAGTTGTAATAGAATAAAGTTATTTAAATAAATTTGATGTTTTACATTAATGTGATTTCTTCTATTTGTACTAAACATTTGTTTCTATCTATTTCAGGTTATATAGATAAAGCTTTCCATACATAGCAGAAGATAAAGAGTGCGAACAACCTCTAAAAATACTCCAAGGCATGCGAAAGAAGCCAGCTTCCTTTAACAATACTTACGACTGTTTACATAAGCTTAGATTTTTTATTCAGGAAAGGTTAGATGTGTGTATGTGTGCGTATTGTGTGGCTATATTTTGTTCTTAAACCACTTTTAACTACCAAAAATTATTACACTCATGATTTACAGCTATTCCACTATCTCTAACTGAATATTCTTACAATCGCTGCCTTTTCATATATCAAACCATCAAAATATTTGGCGCTCTTCCTAATGATCTTAAAGAAAAAAATTGGTAACTTCGATGATTTTAAAAGTGCTGTTAGAGAGTACCTATGCTCAAAATTATTTTATTCTGTATAATATTATTTGAATGACAAATTATCCTGATAATGCTTACGTAGTTCTGTAAGTAGAAATTAACTGTTCCAATGACAAATCATTACCAATAAATGAGGAGCCTAGTTTCAAAGACATTGACATTATTTTTCACTAGAGAGGTATTTGTGCTTTAGCTTCATTTTGATAACCTGAACATTTTTGTGTGACACGTATGCAGCTCTAATAGTACAATAATCAAGGCCTCCAATTTAAAATATTGTTTGAATACACTATAAGACCAGTGTAAAATATCCAATGTCCGCATTTGAAACCAAACTTGGCGTATGTCCATTTTTGAAACAAACATAAATGCAAGTGTCCGTTTTGGAAACAAAGAATTCCCAGGTTAAGGAAATTGTGACTGAATGCAATGAATGTTAGAGTTTTATTGCAATTATTATAATAGCTTCAGTTACAGCATTACAAAATGAAAAACATATATTTCTTCTTAATTTTGATATATACCATATACTTTCCATTCTTGTTACTGTATTTCTGTGCAGATAATGTCTGGTTCGGTACAAGAGTTTTCAAAGCAGTTACCTTCAACAGTATTTTCTGTGTCATTTTCACTACAACTTTGAATGATATCAGAATATCACTTTAAGATGGGGATTCTTCCACTCACTTCCAAAATGCTTGGCTAGCAACTTTCCCACATCCACAAGTTTTAGTTGGTTCATTTTAACACCCACTTTCCAATCATTTTGCTCCATATTAAGGTGGGACGTACGAGAAAAGGTTCAAAAAATCTAATTTTTTTATTGTTTTGTAAAATAGTATATAGTGTTAGCTATCAAACACCAAAATATTATGACTGTACGTGGTCTGTATGTACCTTTAAAAAATTAAATGCCCTAGTGTTGCATAGTAGCAACACATAGTCTTCCATCAGCTGTCTTGGAATCTATAAAGCCCACCTACCAATTCTTAGCACACCCAGACTTGCTAAACAAATGTCTCTATGGAGAGACACAAAACTCAAATTAAAACCTCAACAGTTTGATATGGAAAAGGTGTCCAAAAACAACATTTGTGTCTTCCATAGTAGTGAAAATTGCTACATTTGATGCTGCAATAGTGTTTAATGACGGGAATGTTGGCAGAAAGAAAGTTAGGCATCAGTTAGGTATCAAGCTGGTGTGTTTATGGAAACAATTTTGCAGAGTATGGACAACATTCGCATCGCTGGTGCAGAAAGAGCTATGAACTTAAGGCAGAAAGAAGCAAGACAGAAGAGGAATTTATAAAGAAAGGCTGAAGAAAACCAGAATGAGGATACAGACTATGAATATGGGAAGCTCTGACTTAAAATTAAAAGGCAAACTGAATAATACTTATTGTATTTTTAATTGCCTTTGCCCGTAACATGTATTTTCTACAACTTCAACCCATTTTTCTCTCAATCTACTTCATCTACAGTGATGCAATTTAGCACACAGCTTTCTTGTGCCACAATGAACATTTGTTGGTTCTAGAATTTAAGATTAAGCTCCAGATGGAATGTGATGATACAAAATATATGAAATTATTTTAGTTTGTAAAGGATGCATATGATTAACCTTTTTTTAAAAAATTCTATACAGCTTCAATAAGAAATCTAAATCCAATAAATAAATTTTTAGTGTGTTTTAAAATAACATACGAAATTTCAGAAAGATGCTATATTTGACATATGCTATATGTGAATTTTGAAAAAAAAGGGCTTAAGTTTGTAAATATTTCTGCATATAGAAAAAATTAGTGGCATTAGTTATAAACAATGGAAAATTATGAAAAAAATTGTACATATTAACTGTATTATCTTAAATGAGTATACTAAGTTTCACTTCTCTAACTTGAAAACTTTGGATTTTCAATGATTTCCAGCGATTTGATTGGTTCAAACGGCCATGTCCATTTTTGATACTAACCCAGCATGGAGGTGTCCATTTTGAAATTAACTACATATTTAAACTGTGAAAAATACGTATATAGATCCATTTAAGTAACAAACGGACTGCAGATTCAAAAAGAGCAGGCCAAATATGAAATAGAACGATTCTTAACTCAGTTTCGAGAGAAATGGCACATGTGTGGGTGAAGATAGTGCTAAAGTATTTATCTGTGGTTTCAAAGTCCACAACTTTTTTAATTACGTTCTCAAACGTTGCCATATCGGACAATGAATGAAATGGGTGAAATGATACGCAATTGAGCCCTGGGTCCACAGAGCTTAGAGTTGCCTGGCACTCATCTTTCAGGAAAATAGAAAACCCTGGAAGAAAGCTTATCCAGATAACTCATCCTAACAGATTCGAACTCGGAACCTCTTTGAACGTGAGAGACATGCTATCATCTACGCCACCGAGGTAGACAAAACCCACAATGTTGCATGTTTACTCCAAAGGAAAATATGGGATAGTAACGAATCATGTAAGAACAAACGTGTACCGGGCATTAAATATGGTGCTTAACTATGCAAAGGGTCTAACTATTTCGCCGCAATTTTAAGAGTTTTTTCCCCCTCAAGGTGCCTGCCTGAAATTTCATAGTGCCCGCCATGACAAACGTAAGTCTGCAGCAAATTTTGTTTCATTGGCGTTCCTTCCTTAACGAAGATTTTGATTCAATATAGTGAGTGAGTGTGTGGTGTTTAAGGATAAGCTTGTTTCATTTAATTCGCTTTCAGCAATGCATGTCTTAGCATTTAGACCTTCCTGTTTCAATTTGTGACAAAGGCCTTATTCCATATCTTTATGCTTATGATTTAGCTATTAATTTTTATGATAAATCTGAAAACACATGAAAACTTAAATTACCTATTGCAACTTCAGTGGTTAATGATTGGTGTAACGCGAACAGTCTAAGTATAAACACAGGTAAAACCACTGATATTCAGTACAAATTTAAGGGAATGCAGCACCGAAATTGACTAAAGGTATGGGAAAAATAGTCTTTAGTTTTTGAGCTAATAAAATAATTTTAACCTTATAGTATCATAATCCAACTAAATTTATGAGTTTCAGGCATTTCAATACCCTCACATGACAATTTAAATGCTAGTGCGCACGTGCATGCCGGCCCTTGGATTTACAGAATTTTGTCATTTGAGCTCGATATAATGTACTAAATTAATACTTCTGAAATTAGCGGGCAAAGTTTCTGGTGGAATTTTGTGTGTTGGTATGATGGTTATTTCTTACAATAAGTGGCACCGTGAAAAAAAAAAACCGCTGACTGCAAACATTGAAAGCAAATAATAATGTTTATATTTTTGCTTTTGTGTGAGTTTCTAGTGGTGGGGATTTTCTTGTGTTTCTCCTTAAACTACATACTGTTTATATGTAATTAATGAATTTTAGTGTGTTATTTAACATTTATAAAGGTATTTTATACATCAAAACGTGCATATAACTGTCATATAGGCTATAGGTAAAACATTCTTTGAAACAACTCACCTTTTGTTGACTGTGTACATAGTTAAGATCATGAATAGGCTAAATGATACATGGGAAGAAACACCTAAACATAACACAACAATGGGAACATACTTAAGGTCGGGTGTGGTAAGAAAACCAATGTCTGTGTACCAAAGGCTGGCATCAGATGAAATCCTAAGATGTACATTGGGTAAGACACAATATACAAATGAAAGTATGATATGGCATAATTGCCCAAAAGATATATTTGTGTCAAAGAAGAGACTTCAGGTTACTGTGACATCAGCCATCAGTGAATTCAATTTTGGTTGTTCTGCCTCACTCAAGCTGCAGCCAGACATAATGGACACTGAGATTTTACCAGCATCTCTAATAATTAGCCAAGGGAAGGACCAATTACGCTTACTTCATTCAGCAATTTCTGCGGAGGTAACTTCTAAAACATGCGGAAGGAAACTGAAATTGAAGAACACTGCTGCAGAAGAGAGAAGGAAGAGGCAGCAGGGTCCAACTTACCTATCTGGGGGGTTTTAGTCTGCTTCAAGGCATTCAGCTGAGAAGGAAAATATTTTGGATTTTAAAATTTGATTTTCTCAGTTATAGTTTCTTCAAAATGTTCCACACGATGCAGTTTTTATTCAGTCCTCTCTAAAATTGTCAACACATGTTCTTAGAAAGCAAACAAAGGTTTATATCATATGCATTTTTAATATTCATTATATTTTTAAAGTTATTGATATAAAAAGTCAGAGGTTTAATCATTGTTTGGCTTTTTTGTATGCTCCATACCTAATTTTTATTTCCTCTGTAACTAAAGGCAGTATAAGAAATCCATATGATAGATCTTTTCTTCATAACCATCTAAATATTTTTAGAAATAGAAAAGTTAAAATTTTGAAAATTTTCATCACGTGGAGCGGTTTGAATTTTCCCCAAATTTTGAACTTCACAAATTAATTACTCAAAAACTATTGAAGATGTAAAAGCCAAGTTTTGAATTCTGTGTCCACTATGCATCAGAGCTAAGTGGTAAAAATTTCATCAAGATTGGTTGAAAATTGCTGGATTTGGGGTTTTCGGTGTGTCATCCCCTTAACACTGATGGTTCTGGTTCCTCTATAAAAAATTTAGGTATTTATATCGATTCAGAGCTTGGCTGGTCAACACATATTAATTATATATCAAAAAATATCACAACAGGAATTTTCATGTTGAGAATTTTAAGGAACAGTGTTAACAAGAACGTTCTCTCGCCCGCCTCGGTAGCGTGGTGGTAGCATGTCTGCCTCACGTTCAAGAGGTCCCGAGTTCGAATCTCGGTCAGGGTGAGTTACCTGGATGAGGTTTTTCCGAGGTTTTCCCTTATCCTGAAAGACGAAAGTAGGGTAACTCTAAGCTCTGCGGACCCTGGGCTCATTTGAGCATCATTTCACCCATTCCATTCATCGTCCGATATGACTTAACGTTGGAGGACGTAAATTACAAAACAAAAAAACAAAACAAAAAAAAGTCTGATGAAGGTTTACTATGCTCATATTTATTCGCATGCTAATTATGGTATACTTTTCTGGGGAAATCACTGTTTGGCAGCTAAGATATTTATATTGCAAAAGAAGGCCCTCCGTGGAGTTCATTCAAAAGGACATTGTAAACCACTTATTATTCATTTAGGTATTTTAACGTTGCCATCGATGTATGTGCTGAATTGTCTTTTATATGTTAAAGAAAATCTTAATAGCTTTATACTTTGCTCTAATATACATAATTACTCAACACGTAACTGTTTGAATGTATATATAAATCAATTTAGACACACTAAAGTTCAGAATAGTTTTATAGTCCTTTCAATTAAATTATATAATTTGTTACCACAAAGACTAAGAGATCTCACCATTTTAAGTTTTAAAAAGACTATCCGCCATACATTGATGGCAAACCCATTGTATTCTATAAATGACTTTTATAATGTGACTTGGTAAGATTTAGTTTATGGCGTTGCTATACTGTAAAGTTTACGGCAACAAAGGCTATCTGTCTATGAGCAGAAAGGAACAAGAAGAACGTCTCAAAAAATCAAACCATGGCTAATCCAGCGGATTTTGCTTCCGTTTTAGGTTTGCAATGCAGATTGCGCATGATCAGTAGTGAGAAAATGGCCATGTTTGTTGCCATTTAGCTATAATTAGCAGAAAGGAAGAAGGTCTCCACAAATCAAAGCATTTGCTTCTCGCTTAGGTTGAGAATCCAGATTGCGCATGATCAGTAGTGAGAAAATGGCCATGTTTGTTGCCATTTAGCTATAATTAGCAGAAAGGAAGAAGGTCTCCACAAATCAAAGCATTTGCTTCTCGCTTAGGTTGAGAATCCAGATTGCGCATGATCAGTAGCGAGAAAATGGCCATGTTTGTTGCCATTACGCTGTAATTTGTTATGAAAGAAAAGGCATCTTAAAAAGGTAGGGTGACTGGGTTCTAGGCTCTATAAAGGACAATAACAACTCCATTCATCATTCCTAAGGCAAGTAGACAATCACACAATGTTTGAAGCTTTGTTATATTGCAATATTATAAAAAGGTCTAATTCTAGTGCTGCAAACAAAGAAGCTTGGTTCTTGAGTTCGACAATGCTGCCCCTCTAACCTTGATCACCGATTTAGTTATACATAAGAGAATAATATCATTCTGTTAATAGCAATGGAAGTGAATAATGAATTTGGAGAGATAGTAAAGCAAAGAAGGAGGAAAAAAAAGTAAAAATAGATTATTTCTAGGTACATGCAATGAAGGTGCTGCAAAAATATTCATATAGTCATATTAATTGCACGAATTAGCCTTTGTACTTTGTACTCCGTAACTTACTATCCTTATAGCTGTTTTTATATACACTTAAGCTCAAGTGTGGTTTAATATTTTGTTTTTATGGAAATGTGGATACGATATGTCTGAAATATTAAGGCAATGCAGATTGCGCTTTTGGAAATATTAAGATTGTACGCTTTTCTTTTGGATATGCCATTGTGGCGGCTTGCATAATCGGCTTCCCCTTCCCCTGAGGACTTACACGTCCCCAGGGGAGGGGGTTCGATACTCGGAGGCCTCCCACGGTCCGGAGACGAGGATTTACAGAGAACAATGTACCTGCCGTGTACGACGAAATACCCGTAGACACCTGGAACCATAAAAGAGTCAATCAAGATGAAAGATGGAATGGAAACAGAAGTGAGACCTAATGAAGGGATAAGAAATTCGAGGAATATAATTATTCTTCTCAACATTCACATAGCAACCGCGAAAACCCACTAAAAATCCATCGGTCAGGAAGTTCGGACCCAGGAATCGAGCCCAAGAATTTCCGAATACGTTCCGCAGACGCTATCATTTGAACCAACCTTTTCTGTTAATTCTTACATACTCATTTTTAACTTTCCTATGTTCTTGTTCATAAAATCAAGTTTGTTACGCAGAAGCCTGAAAGCATTAACACAAGGCAAGAATCTACTTAAATTTATAAACACTTCTCTTCCTCAAAATTCGAAATTATTGTCTTACCTTCAAGGAAAACTGCACAGGAAAACTTGGGTAGAATCAATTTATGTAGACGATTATCGTAATTTATAAAATTTGACCATCATGTAGGTGTTCTTCACACTGGAAAATTTTTATTTTCAAGGCCATCTGAACTGTTGTTTCGAAACAGACGTATTAGAAACTGGTTGCTATTGCATGAAACAAAAGCCAGTGCTTCCACAAATAAGAAGAAAGTCGATTTGCGTAGTTTAATTATTCACAATGAACTTCTTTGAATAGTTAGTTTTATTTGGTATTGTGGTTCACCTAAGAAATCGAACGAGATGGTCTCGCGGTAATATGCATCTGCCAACTGAGTGGTAAGCATCTCAAATCTCTTCAGGACAATCCTGTCTAAAAATTATTAAGAACTATTTTATTTGCTAACAACACTATTATTGTAAATTACATCAGCGCCACCTTTGTGCTGCAATTTCGTCCCGCTAGTTATTTTACGTGCTATAAAATCAACTGGAGTGAGGCTCTCGCCTTTGAGTACTCTTAAAAACAATAAGTTTGAACCGAAATCCTAACTTAGCTTCCTTAATAGCTTAGCTTAGGTCGAAACAATATTTTTGGAGAAAAACCTCAGTGCACGCTGGACCTGTGTGTGTGTGTGTGTGTGTGTGTGTGTGTGTGTGTGTGTGTGTGTGTGTGTGTGTGTGTGTGTGTGTGTGTGTGTGTGTTTATTTGTCCTCCAAAGTCATATCGAACGATGAATGAAATGGATGAAATGATGCTCAAATGAGCCCAGGGTCCATAGAGCTTTTGACTTACTCAACATTCGTCTTGCAGGATAATGGAAACCTCGGAAGAAACCTTACCTAGGTAACTCACCCTAGCCGAGATACGAACTCGGGACCTCTTGAATGTTTTTTCTTTGTTTGTTTTGTAATTTTACATCCTCCAACATTAAGTCATATCGGACGGTGAATGAAATGAATGAAATGATGCTCAAATGAGTCCAGAGTCCATAGAGCTTTTGACTTACTCAATATTCGTCTTGCAGGATAATGGAAACCTCGGAAGAAACCATACCCAGGTAACTCACCCTAGCCGAGATTTTAACTCGGGACCTCTTGAACTTTTTTTTGTTTGTTTGTTTGTTTGTAATTTTACGTCCTCCAACATTAAGTCATATCGGACGGTGAATGAAATAAGTGAAATGATGCTCAACTGTGTCCAGGTTCCATGGGGTTTAGAGCTACCCGACATTCGTCTGTGAGGATAAGTGAAAACCCCGAAAAAAAACTTATCTAGGTAACTCACCCTGACCGAGATTCGAACTCGGGACCTCTTGAACGTGAGGCAGACATTCTACCATCTACGCTACCGAGACGGGCATTGAATATGTGATGTGTGTGTGTGTGTGTGTGTGTGTGTGTGTGTGTGTGTGTGTGTGTGTGTGTGTGTGTGTGTGTGTGTGTGTGTGTGTGTGTGTGTGTGTGTGTGTGTGTAAGTCACCCTGGTTTTCTGTTCATCTCCCTCTGTGAACAGCAACATTGAAACTCGAACGAATAACAAATTGTATAGCTGCGACACACACTTACTGTACCAAGCGAAGATTTCCAAGAAAATCCCCCCTTCCAGGTTATTGTTCATATGGAAGGACTTGTTACTCTCTTGTATTCATATTTATTAATTATATATAACACCAAATTATAACAAAATATGTTAACAAGGTATTTCTTAATTTTGTTTTCAATTGTTCATTTTTCACCATCTACATTTTTTACGACCTCCTAATATCACTAATTAGTCCAAAGAGTTTCTATATCACAACAGTGACTTCTACAGCTTCTCCCCTGCCAGTAACGAAGTTATGATAACTCTGGGGACACTGTTAAATCTGACACTTCAAATAAACAATAATTGCAATATGCACACTTCTTACACTATCTTGCATAGTTCAGATACCGCGTAGGAAAACGCGCCACTTAACTGTAGGAAGCTGATGGAAAGAGTCATTATCTGGGTACAAAATGATTTTGTTGTTGTTTTCAAATGCTAGGCTTTGGCAATGAAGCCATTAGCTCTCTTGCTCTCCAATATTTCTGTGCAGTGGATCTGGCAGGTAGGGCTTCACAGGTTAAAAGATGTTCTTCAGCCATTTCCTCTTCTTTGTTGCACAGAGGACAATTTGGACTTGTATAAATTCCTATTCTGTGTAAGTGTTTGGCCAAATAATCATGTTCCGTAAGTAATCTAAAATTTGATACTGCAGCTTTACGTGGTATATCTGGAATAATTTCTGTATTTTTAATTAAAATGTTCCATTTTGTATCCTTGGATTTGTTAGATATTGATTGGTTTTGTTTGCTTTTATATTTGTTTTTGTTTAATCTTTTTATGGACGTAAAGCGTAAGTTTTTACTTTTGTTGTGAATTACATTTGCACCTTTTTTGGCAAGAAAATCAGCTGATTCATTTCCAGCAATTCCACAATGTACAGGTATCCACTGTAATATAATTCTTTTCTGTAGTTTTTGAAGTTGTTGGATCATTTTGTGACTTTCTTTAATTTGGATTGACCTCATTTTATATGAACTTATTGCACATAATGCTGCTTTAGAATCAGAAAGTATGGCAGCATTTTTGAATTTATCTATTCTGTATAGAAGGTGTTGGAGTGAAATATGAAGAGCCGTTACTTCTGTATCAAAATTTGTTGTGTGGTATCCTGCTGGTTGATGAAAAATTCAATGTCATAGCCGGGATTTCGGATCGCCTGCCTGGGTCCATTAGGGCTGGGCTGCTGAGCTCGTTGCAGTCTTGCTGCAGGGGAGCGTGTTCGTTATCCTGGACTTTCGGGGGAAGTCTCTATCCAATTAAACTGTAGGGACCCTGCCCTCTGTACTGTCGTGGTTCCTTGGATCGGCCGCTCCTGTCTCCTTCGCCTCATCCTTCCTCCCGTTGGTGCCCCCACTTGAGGGTATAGGAACAATGGGCCTAGCATGGCGGCCTACTTACCGAATCTCCTCCGTAATGAAACCATAATCCCAATAGTTAAACGCAATTACCTTGAATATTGCAAAACCTAAAAGCATAAAAGTATTGGACATATCTACTAGGTTCATCCGCCGCTGAAGCTCTGCTGAGGGAAAGTAGACTACAAAATGGCAAGACAAGCGGTGAGTAGTAAGGAAAGACCAGGTCTGTAATTAGCGGCAGTCTGTCACGCCTTCTGGCGCTCTCAACTTACAGACACACTGTCCGATGACTGCTCATCTTCACACGTTCTTTCTACAAGAGCGCGAATTGCGTCCCCCCATCATCATCATCCATGTCATAACGACGCGGCAAGAAATCAAGAGTTCATTGTCTTCTTCCACCTTTATTATCAAAGAACACATGTCTTCAAATAAGGAGGACTTCACCGTCTGTTGACAGCAAATTCATTATAAACATTGAATTAATTTGTTGTTCTCCAAATGTACCATTATTGTGTATTTTTGCAGGAGCACTATCACCAAATGATTGTAGTTGTCATCTACGGTATTTTCGCAAAAAGAAATTCCTCCAAATGTAAAATCTTCACTCTAAAAAATGAAATGTCAGTTGATCTTCCAAAAAAAAAAAAAAAAAAAACCCCTAATCTATCATTTTTATGGTGATTTTTTAATTCACAGATGGAAATACATGTAAATTCACTATTTTAAACCCCGAAACATTTTCATTGTTGCCCACTGTAACCTAAGTTTTGCGACAGTACTACCTCTCTGCCTCACGGCTGCACGTACCTCGGTCGACGTCGGGACTCCTTCCTCGGTCTCCGCGTCATCGTCGGCTGCTTGCCCTACCCTTGGCTCTAGCGGCTTCTCCTGCATGGATTCTTTTTTTTCTTTTTTTTTGGGGGGGGGGGTTTCTCAGGGTGTTAAGGTTGAGACAACACAAACCAACGTTAATCTCTGAACTGCTTTTATTTGTCCTTGCATTTCTGGAACCCGGACACTTAAATAACTGCACTTTCGACGGACATTTTATAGTACATTTTATTGGACGCGGTACTTCGTCGAACACACCTGACGGATACAATACTTCAATGAGCAATGAGTAACAAATGAGCAACAATTGAGGACTGAACAGGGGTTGCCACCCTCTTATATACACGCAGCACGGCGTCACTAGGAAAAGCTAAGGGTATATTGACCTGTATAATGGTACAGTAAAATAGCTAGCATACCATTCTATTGTCAAACATCCGTTCTTTCTAGACCGTCGTCCGGGAGTGCAGTGTTTCTCACGTATGTCTGCCCAGGTTCGTTACAATATTTCATCAAAGTCTACAATAGTAGTAGTAGTGGGGCTTAGGGGCGCACAACAGCTGAGGTCATTAGCGCCCGATCTCCAAAGTCTACAATTTTGCTTTCGCTAACATAACTAGTTACAGTTCTTAAATTTATGAATAAATTAAATATATAAGTAAATGAATAATTTATCCAAGGACCAAAGTTCCTGTTTCAGTTTCAAGAATTAAAACCATAAGTACATGTCTTCTGATAAAAAATTATGCAATTTTTATTGTGTCTTAAAAGCAGTATTTCTTACTTTTTCATATCTTTGGTCATACTTATTTCTATGATAGTCATATTTTGGGGAACATTATAATATAGTCAGCAGCGTTAGAAATGAAATAAACCAACATTATGTTTGTATAAAAGTAGACAGCAACACTGCCCACTTGTTTTTGAGGGTTCCTTGAGCAGGTAGCAGACGTTCCTACAGCTGGGCTTGAAGCAAAGTTTGAAGATTCTGAGCCGGAATTACCGCCAAATGAATTAACTTACTGCAAGTATGCTCCTATAACCTCATGTGATTTGGAATGTAGTTTCCCTAGATATAAGAACATTCTGACAATTGAAAAGGCTTCCAGTTTGACAGCTTAAACATGCACATTTCCGTTCAGGGCTTGAAGCAAAGTTTGAAGATTCTGAGCTGGAATTTTCCTCAGATTAATTAACTCTTTAAAGCATGGTGGTTTCAGGTGGCAGCCACACGCTTTATTCACCTTGAATAATGTTTTAGTTGAGTTCTTTTATCATCATCATCATCATCATCATCATCATCATCATCATCATCATCATCATATTCATCATCATAATCTTCATCATCATCATCATCTTCTTCTTCTTCTTCTTCTTCTTCTTCTTCTTCTTCTTCTTCTTCTTCTTCTTCTTCTTCTTCAAGGATTGGGCCCTACGACCCGTTTCGTTCTCTTGAAGAGCCTACTCATCCTTCCAGCGTAGAGCTGGGCGTCCCACTTCAGTCCGGCTCTTTTTATGAGAATTGTAAGTTCCTTTTTTACTAGATTGGGTTAGCCCAATTGTAAACCCCCATCCTGGAGGGTCGGTTTTATATCGGAGTTGTCCTTTCCTAGATGAGCTGTGTTACTGGACTTCGAACCGCATCTGTCCATCCCTAATGTATTATCCCCATTAGGAGGGATGCCTCTTCCGCCGAGCGACTTCGCCGTAGTGAAGAACTTCTCCGCCGAAAATCCCGTTGAGGTCTTCACACTTAACCCTGTGTATGGGGCCCTTTGACCAGTGAGCAGCTGTACTCCCAAAATTTATTTTCCCTCGGGACCCCGGGTGGCCCAGATATACCCCTAGGTACTGGGTTGGCTAACTGCAACCGTAAGGTTGGGCGATGGGGTCGCCACGTCCCTACGCCAAACATTTCAGTTATTATTATAATATTTACTGGTCTTTGTCAATTATAAACACAACATGTTAAGACATTTGAATTGTAAACATATTATTTTTACAATTACATTGTACTGTTATTTTGACTGCAGTTGCCGAGATTCAACTCATGAAGTTTAGCTTTGAATGGATGGCCAGTCCATGTTTGACAACCTAAAAATGCAAATTTCCATTCAGGGCTTGAAGGAAAGTTTGAAGATTCTGCGCCGGAATTTTCCTCGGATGAATTAACTTACTTCAAATATGCTCCGATAGCCTCATGTGATGTGGAACGTAGTTTCTCCACATATATGACATTCTGTGTGACAATAGGAGAGCCTCATGTGATGTGGAACGTAGTTTCTCCACATATATAACATTCTGTGTGACAATAGAAGAGCCTCATGTGATGCGGAACGTAGTTTCTCCACATATATGACATTCTGTGTGACAATAGAAGAGCCTCATGTGATGTGGAACGTAGTTTCTCCACATATATGACATTCTGTGTGACAATAGGAGAGCCTCATGTGATGTGGAACGTAGTTTCTCCACATATATGACATTCTGTGTGACAATAGGAGAGCCTCATGTGATGTGGAACGTAGTTTCTCCACATATATGACATTCTGTGTGACAATAGAAGAGCCTTCCAGTTATGACAACCTATGCACATTTTCATTCGGTGTAATTTTTCTGCTGATGAAAACTAACTCCCAGTTATGAATATTTTATTTCTCTTAATTATTCCTTTCTTAAGTTACAATAACTGTTATTCTTTAATTTAAGACCTTTTGAACTTACAAATTCCATAAAGTGCTAAATTAAGAAGTAGAGTGGATTTTCTTCTGCAGAAACTATTAAAATATTACAATTATTAATTTTTAATTAAAGCTCAATTTTAAATTAATATAATATGATAAATAGATTCATTACGTTAGAAAGGCCATATTTTTTGTCTTTTAGGTCACATTTAAGCTATTTTAGGTCATAAATGCACCATATTTTCTATTTTTAGGTCATAGAAATTCGCCCCTTGATGATCATAATTTAAAGTACGATGTGTAAAGACATGAACAGTCCTGTCAGCGCCATCTAGGAGCTCAAGTATAGAGTAGCAATGGAGCAGTTCCGAATAACATGAAGCAGACATAAAAATAAGAAATCAGATAAAATCATTGTAGTGCAACAAAATAAGATGTTTAGATTTTAGCAGCCTATATCTATGTATTTAGTAATGCATTATGCATATAACACCGATCATAACACCAATATAAGCTGCATATTTTGGTTATTGTGATCCCCAAAAGTACCTTGCCCTGCAGCGTATCGTTGCTTGCAGAAACGCTAGTGGGTGGTAAGGTTAAAGGTGTCATCCATTGTCAAGCATAGTCTGAAAACAGAGGAGCACCACAAATAAAATGATAGCTACTCTTATGACATAATGGCACACCTCGTTAATCAGATCCTAATAGGCAATGTCTCATTATCGTAGTGTGCTAGCAGTAACAAACACGATCATTTTCTTCTTCAAATTGAAGGGTGGTTGGTAGGAACAATGGCCGCCTTTGTTTCCAGGAAGGTAGAGATGTAATTGAGCGAAGCAACCTTTCAGAACCAACCGAAGAGTCAAATTAGAGGGGAGAGAGGCCATTACCCCACTTTTCCTCCGCTCCAAAACTGAGGTATTAATTTGTCATAAAGCAAAGGGCTCTCCGGTAGCCTCACGATGCTTGTCTGTTACAACAGCTGGGGTTCCCTATTTATATCTTACTTGTTTTTTTTTCCTTCTTTTTTCAGACCCCATGGGCAAAAATAGCCTCTTTAGGTATTTTTGGTTTTTCGCAATACGATTTCTTTTTCTGGGGTAAAGTGTTGCTTTAACCTGAATACCATTTATACAGAGACAGAAACAACAAGTAAGGAATAAGATAGAGTGGTTGTCCTAGGTCACTAAGGTATGAACTCGTGAACGGAAGTCCACACTTTAATTTCCACCAGAACCAAGAGCCCCTAGTGGTTTACCGGGGAAATATATGAGTCAGTTGGAGAATTTAATGTCGTGACGGCAAATTGGCCATGGTAGCTCAATGGGTAAGAGCGACTAGACGGAAACCAGTAGATCCGTGGTTCAAATCCCGGCCGTGACATTGAATTTTTCATGTCGACTCTATCAATGTAGCTACTATTTTAATTAGTAATAAAAAGCTTGAGTCAAATGTATCAGCAACTAGAAACTCAGTAAAAGATTAGGTTTAATCTAATGATCCGCGATCTAGATTTTTCTTTTATGGAAAAGCTGGCAAAAGATGCCTTAAGGCCAAACTTGGTCTATTCCTCCTCCCTTCGTTCACTCTGTTAAAGTCCTTGCCTCTTTTGCAAAGTCCACTAGCCTCTTAGTGGGCACCTTCTACTATTCTTAATTGCATGGCTTCCTGGTTAAAGTATTTAATCCTAATAAATGTAAGAACCTCACAGTAAAGACACATTATTTCATTTGCTCTTCTGTACCTTCCACAAACTGGATCAACCAACTTGCCTGTTTTGTATATATGCCCACACAATTTGTAATGTTCACTTATAAGTCCAATTTTCCGTTTTAGTATTGTTCCATTCATAATTTACAGTAATTGTGTCCGGCTGTTTTTGTCACTTTGATGAGAGCCTTAGAGATGAATCCTGTCTAGGATTCTCAATGCTCATTATGCGTTTTTCCTGCTCCAAACTTGGACTATCCTTTTGAGAACGCCACAGGATAGCCGATGAGCCATAAAAGGATTCTTTAACCCTTTCTTTACCAAGTTTTCTGCCCGTTATTGTAATTCATGTATCCGTTGTATACATTTATATTTGCAGAGCATATCTGACTTTCGTTTAAGCTTAAAATGACATTTGCAAATGGAAATATGAGGAAGAGCTTTTGACGGTAAATAAATCTGAGACCTCTCTCAAACCCTTGCCCATTTCATAATGATATTGTTCACGTAGTTGATGATGACATTGATAAAGAAGCCCGCATCTGTCCTGGAAACCACAAAAATCTGATAACAAACATTGCCTCGTGCAGCACGTGTCAAGACTACAGAAGTGTGGACGAACGTGAGGGTGGGATATAACAGTAAAAGGATGTAACACGAAGCTAAAGGGATCCATTTGGTGGTCAGAAAGATCATGCCCGAAGGGAAGGAAGGATATTGCAAGATGTAATTCCCTTCCTTGCTCAATGGGGGAATCAACATTGTGGCTTCACCTCAGGAGGTAAAGGAAAAAATAAAAACAAAAGGAACTGGTTTTGCCCGCAGCAGTACTTCGGCCACCTCCGAAGAAACAACCTGTTGATGACGTCAGAAGGGGACTCGTGCTGCTGCCAGACGGAGAATCGCAGAGTTGGAGGTAAACGCGTCCGGCCGTAACGTCCATCGTTTTCATTATTATAGTTTGTGTTAATTAGACACTAGTTGTGGGTGTGGTCATGTGCGAACAGAAGAAGATCGGTACGCGCTGCCGACACCTAGCGACGGCTGGTTTCTCCTAAGCTTAGTCAGTTGACAAGGAGAGCGTAATGGAAGAGGTAGGTGGCATGCTCTTTGTACAGAGTTCAACATACCACACTGCTGCGTTGCCAGTGGTGTTCCAGTGAGAAATGCGGGGAATCGCTCAAACTGAAGGAGCCTTGGTTCTTTTCTCCAACACAAGTTGCGTCCTGGCGACAATGGTACACCCTTGCTCTACGTACAAAGAGCGTTTGTTAGCCTTGACGATAGCAGATTAAGTGTTCGTTTTCTTAATCAGACAACTCAAATATAAACACAAATCCTTTAGTGCATATTGTGATTTGGCAGTTTTATAAATAAAACAAATGCAAAGCAAATCAAAGTTACGTAAATGTCCTACTGTTACAGTCTTTCCACCATTTCTTCAGATGAACGTGTCAGATGACAGTAATGAAAGGCTAACATTTCTTCTCTGTTAATATACAGCTATGTTATTCTATAATTTAATTTTTGGTTTCAAATGATAAAAGTTGTAAATGACACTTTTATTTCTGGAATGTATTCCTTGTCATAAAAGATATATTAATGTATTTGCAGTGACGAAGAGAGTATGACTAAAATACTTATCGAAATCCAAGGTTGAGGTCTATGAATAGGAAAGATTTCTAGAATTATGCAGGTCCAAGCTTACACGGGAAAAAGAAACTACCAAACAGTAAGTCTAAGGCACACAATGCACATTATATACACACATACTTCAACTTGACTTAGCTCGTTTTGCAAATGTTTACGTTCATGATGTACATTCTCTCTCAATGTTAAAACAAAAACGCTGTTTCCAATCTTATTTAATCAACACCATAATGTATGCCACGTACCCTACCTGACTTAAAAACAAAAGTAAAAATATGCTTTCATTTTCATAAAAATTTCACACAAAAATGTTGAAATCGTTTGTATCCCGCGTCTGTTTTGGAAAAGTTTACCAGTCAAATTTAGTCATACTTTTTCTCACTTTTCAATTTTACTAACGTCACTTGTTTCGTTTTAACACACAAATCAGATAGTGTCAACTTAACATAAATATAACTAATAATTTCGGCATATGCAATGAAGCCGATGACAAAATGGGGGCGAAGAGTAAAACATTTTCTTTTGGCCATGGAAGACATTAATAGGACAATATTACTTGAATCGGATCCAGTATTTTTTGGGGGGAGCAGCTAACATTATTTGAATCATCCCCTATCAATAGTTACACGTTATTTTTATATATATATAATTCGGTCAATATTTCTTTTTTCTTTTTGAGTTAATGGAAGATCTTCTGAGATACGGAAATTAATTGTTCTTTCACACCGGCCGTGTGTAGACTGAAGTATGGAAAGGTAGAGTCAGACTGAAAAATTCACTGCCATAGCCGGGATTTGAACCACGGATCTTCTGGTTGCAGTCCAGCCGCTCTAACCCTTAAGCTACTATGGCCAACGTGCTGACATGACATTAAATTCTCCAACTGACTCGTGTTTTTCCCGGTAAACCACTTAGGAGTTCCCATAAACACATGAGACAACTACCTCAAAGGCGAGTTACAACGTTTAAGTACTTTAAGGCCCGGGCTATATAGTTAACCACTATTAGGTCAATTAATGGAAATTAATTGTTCTTTCACACTAGCCGTGTGTAGGCTAAAGTATGGAAAAGTGGTTTACCGGAAAAAAACACGAGTCATTTGGAGAATTTAATGTCATGTCGGCACTTTGACCATAGTAGCACAAGGGTTAGAGCGGCTGGACGGCAACTAGAAGATCCGTGGTTCAAATGCCGGCTATGGCATTGAATTCTTCAGTCTGACTCTACTTTGCCATTCTGAGATACGGTCCACCATTATGATAAATTCACTCGTGGCTTCTAACGAATATTTCTCCTGGTTTAAATAAACAACAAAATGTGTTGATTTTGACTTTGTCAGACCAACGTAATTTTTTTGTAATTAAAAGAGGACTGTAGTCCTTCTCAGCTCCTCCCTGGGCCCATCTTTGATTGCTTTATAGTCACAATTTGAAATAGCAGGTAACTGGCATACTTAGTACTTATTATAAACGTATAATGTTTTTTTTTTTTCAGCAATTGTTTTGACATATCTAAAATGTAATCCAATTTTTTCATAAACTTTTTATAAATACTTTGAACAACATTTATCAGTAAGCAATTTTACAATACTTTAATTTTAAATGTGCGAACATCCGCAGTTGGTGAATGTGGGTTTCAGCTATATATGGGTAACATTAGACTGAGGGAAACGTGGGATAATTACTTAATTTACTTAATAGCTTAACTACATCTCTGGCATCCACAGAGGACACACAGTTTAGAATCGGTTGCGCAAGAAGTCGATGTTTTCCTGCGGCAAAAGGCTACTCTCTTACACGCGCATTCAAGTCTCCTAATAGAACGCATGACATCTTTCAGGTAACCCATTGGAGAAAACGTTAAAATATGCAATTCTTGCTCTATCAAATTTAAATATTTATTGTGATAATTAGCGAGAGTTCTGAAAATAAAATATCACGCAAAAGTCACTACTGAATTATGAATCATGTACTAAAACTTTGGGTATTAATTTTGCCCACTTTAAAAATGTTGTTTGCGTATTTATGATTCAACGTTTTAACTTATGCACTATTAAACCATAATAAAAAGTCTTGTTTAGGCTCGTTTGCGAAATATTCATTAGTTTGTAACAATTTCTCAAATTTCTTCATTTCTTGAGGTATTATATAAACTGTTAATACCATAATCAATATTTGTTACCTAACATGAAAACCCAAGTGAGTTTCTTTGTTTAACAATTCTCCTCGACACTGAAACTGTCCGGAAAGTTGGCTAAGATTTGCATCAAGGGGGTAATTTTAATATTGCAGGAAAGTAAATTAAATTTGGAAATGAGAGATAAGATAAAATTTAAATATCTGAATTACTTAATCATAGCTATTGGAACGTTCAAAGTAGAATATGCGTTATAAAGTGTAAATAAAGCGTACTACGCACCCTGAATGTTATTTACTCTACACTTTACTTACGAAAAAGTCATACGAATCCTAACGAATACGAAGTGAAGAAATATTAATATTCACAGGACATCTTAAAACAGTTCATTTAATAACCTGTTGAACTTATGATGATTAAATTAAAACCTTTGATATAAAAAGGTAGGTTCAATATGACAGAAATTGTGCCATACGTATCATTTATATACGTTTATAATTTATTAACTTATATCTATTATTTGTGAAGCTCACATTGCCTTGGAGGTTATAAAGATTCGCACACACCTATAACTAATATCTTAGTTAAAAACAAATGAGTGCCCAAGAAACAAAGAAGTCGTGTCGCAAAAATTATTTTCAAACATAAAGGGTACACTTGCTGCTATAAATAATGTAATTCAACATTAATATAAATGAGAATATTTAGCTTTACATATTTTAAGTGATTACATTTTATGCCTTTCAAGAGACAATCAACTATTTCTGTTGTTCGTTGTTCAATATAAAGCTTATTTTCACCTTGCCTTTTCTTGGTTTTATGGAAGTTCTCCATATGGTATAAAATTGTAAACAATATGTCGCTCTAATACTTTCAAAATCAATAAGATATCGCTAGTGTAACCCTGTCTGTAATCTGAAATGAGCCACACAGTGTTCTTCGGTTTTCAACTTGCTAACAAATTGTTCTTTTTTAGAAATATCCTTAATTTCAACACTTGGAGTCAATACAACTGCAATTCTTGTACTGGAGACGTTTCTCCCCTTGCTGATATTTCTTTTTATTTTATTCTACTCTCTACATGCTTCATTACTTATGTAGTACTACATGTTTTTCACTCTTTTTGTGATTTTTGTATACATTAGTTCTGTTGTGTTCTTCGTTACATTCTCAAAGCACTTATTTTGCTTTTTTCAGTTTTGATTTGAACCTGATAGTATTTTGCTTGTATTTACACATTTACCTCTTTTAGTACTTGAAAGTCTATAGAGTTAACAACTTTTGTGAATGATTTTCATTGTCTTTTATTTAGGATGGACTTGTGTATTGGCCAGTTATCTGTTCTAAGAACACTATTTGTTAGAGTTTCTCTTGCACTATTCACAACACTGCACTCGAATATTAGGTGATCCACTGTTTGCGCTCCTCTCCTGAATGAGTACTCGGGACTGCTAACGATCTTGAGTCTGTGGAGATGTTTCCGTGTCCTGCAGGTATTGTTGTTATGTTTGGTTTTAGGTAGAACTTTGGAGCGGTTCCCCTCCGTGTGGGTTGGATTTATATCACACGATGCGGTGACATATCTGAAGTAGGATTCGCCCCGTCGTGAGGTCACACGCGCAAAAGTTTCGCGCTCCCTCGGTGTGGCGACGCATGTAGAAGCCAAACTTTACCTTGATGTAGAAGCGATGAACCTTTCGTCTAAAAGCCGTGAAGATGATGTTCTCGAAGATTTCTATAAATCCTCTCTCCGGCAGCTGCGGCGAGCGATGACATGTGAAACTTCTCAGGCGTGGTATCGATACAAAAGGGATTTCACTTTTGGGCAACTATAGAATAAAATAATTAATACCGCTTCACTTTACTTGTAATTATATTTCTCGACATCATTTTCTTCTTTACATGCGACTTTTTCCACTGATGTATATAGCCCTTTACTATATTTTAATCTCGCCGAGATTTCAGTCGCCTAACCGCAATGGAAACAAAATAGCTACTAACCCTAGAAATCGTGTTTATATGAAGGCTTGTCTAAATCTGAAAAATATTTTCTGCAAGTATTTCATAATATAATGTAGCTGATACTGAACCTTTGTTAAAAAGCTTTATGTTTCCGTTGGACCTATTGCATCTGGCTATCGATGATTCCCTGTTGTGAAATTTTCAAGGAAATCCCAAGCAGGGGCTCCATGAAACTTCATTTTGAGTACGATGCACTTTCGTTCATAACTATTCGTTACTAAAAGTCATAAGTTGGGTTATTTTTATTGTAAATGTAAATACAGGTTGTAAAATTCGAGATTACTGATTGGTATAAAATTAAGAATTCCTCTGTCTTTCTCCCTCTTTGGGTGCAAGCAGACATTTTTGGCATACAACACTCACAGTCCAATGACAACTTTGAACATTTTAATGGTTACGCCCTAAGACACCTATTCCAGTATTCAAAATGTATTGGCAAATTAAATTTTACTTCAAACCAGTCATACCAAGTATAACGGATCTCACATCACAATAAGTATTCCTCCACAAACCTTACATTTTATTTCTGATATCTATCTTGCATCAGCAAATATTCATTGCGTAAGAAATTCTTAATAAAGAAGGACATATGTCAAGACCTTCATGCGAGACTTGTCAGTTATATAAAGAGTGAGTTTAACAAACACACTTCCAAGAGGGGGTAATAAATTGTGTAAATTTTATGTAAAGTTTAAAAAAGATAATAAATTATTCATTCATACTAACATTGTGAAAAAATACTGCTGAAGAACTTTGAAATTATAAATCATGGGGTGCTGGATTGGATTCAAGCCAATAGGCCTGGTAAGGAGCATAGTATTACGTATTATCCACCATAAATTAGCTATTTATAGTAGATTCCATTCCACTATACGCGGGTAATGTCACTATACACCTTCCAAACAGGAGGACCCGAGTTCAAATTTTGGTTGGGATGAAAAGCTTGGATAAGGTTTTCTTGTATTCTCACAAGACAATTTCGAGTAACTCATCTCTCTGAGATTATTTGAGCATCATTTCACGCAGACCCAAGTTGTTATAAAGGACGATAAGATATTGTGAAGGACTATACCGCTCGCAAAAGTCAAAGGCATGGAACGCTGGCCAGTGCTCAAAAGGGGCGCTGTTGCCAAGCGTAGTGCGTGCACCTGCAGAGGTTCCGTGAAAATAAGAGCAGTTTTACCCGCCAGCAAAGGTTTTGGCTATTCTTCCCGTAATTAAACAACCAATTAAATATTCCTAAAACATTAAGATCTTACCTCGACACACGTCACAGCAGTGGAACAGCAAGCACGGTTTCCAATCCAGTAACTCGCTTTCCGACTTCAGGGAACTTTCCCGGAGATAGAAACACAGACACGCTCCCTTGTTCTAAGGATGATGCTGCTTGTCCCAGCTCCCAGGGACATGTTCACGAGCTCGGATCACAAACACTGGAACACAAATATGTGTATAATGATAATGATGATGATGATAATAATAATAATAAATTTAATGTCATATTAACAATATTTCATCTCGAGTTCAACACACGATGCCATTCACTTTAACAAAACGACACCTCTACTCTGAAAATGAACTGAAAATTAACTCTGTTTCAAACTGCGTGACTTCTGTTTTAATAGTAGGTGCATTATTTATTTATGCATGAGATAAATGTTATGAGGAAAGAATGATGTTGTTTTTCAGGCTTATCTGTGTTGAATGGATGGATGTTGGGTAACCATAACCATGTGATAAAACGTGCATCGCTCGTGTTCTAAGTATCGTAGAGACAGAATTTTTGTACGGCCATAATCAGAAAGTAAAATTCCTTCTTGTTATAAGATGGGTTCTGCAATATTCACACACACACACACACACACACACACACACACACACACACACACACACACACACACACACACACACACACACACACACACACACACACACACACACACACACACACACACATATATATATATATATATATATATATCCCTAACATTTAAGCATAACATGTGAAGATAAAATGTGCATCGCACGTGTTCTAAGTATCGTAGAGACAGGGTTTTTGTACGGTCATGATCAGAAAGTAAAATTCTTTCTTGTTATAAGATTGGCATCTGTAATTTTCACATATTTATCCGTATCATTTAGCCATAATCATGTGGAAGATAAAACGTGCATCGTTCGTGTTCTAAGTATCGTAGGGACAGGATTTTTGTACGGTCATGATCAGAAAATTAAATGCTTTCTTATTATAAGTTTGGTATCTGTAATATTCAAATATTTATCCACAACATTTAACCATAACCATGTGAAAGATAAAACGTGCATCGTTCGTGTTCTAAGTATCGTAGAGAAAGGATTTTTGTACGGACATGATCAGAAAATTAAATGCTTTCTTATTATAAGTTTGGCATCTGCCATTTTTCAAACATTTATCTGAGCGTAATTAATATAATGTTCTCAGTTCAGGCGCGCGAGATGTGTGTACCACATTCGGCAGCGCTGGTAGGAGGGGCAAGCTTCGGATCGGCTGGAGTTTGCAGCTTGGCATATGGAACCCGCCTCCATATGCCTATAACTTCTGCGAAGATTATAATACCTAATTATATATGCATATGGTCATTAGAACATTGTGAACCTTTCGCGGTCTCTCTCTCTCTCTCTCTCTCTCTCTCTCTCTCTCTCTCTCTCTCTCTCTCTCTCTCTCTCTCTCTCTCTCTATTTCAAGAGAGAACTGAGAGTCATTGGGGAAATGGTGCAGGCAGAGCACAAAGTCATCATTTCATTAATAAAATGGCTTCTATTGTTTTTCTAGCACTTATATACATCACACTGCTATTTTAAGGTTATAATGAGATGCTTCACGAGATCGTCAATAAATTTGAAGCTTTGGATTCGGTGTTAGACAAGAAACATTCCGTATCTACATCAAATCAGTGCCAGTTTAGAGTGATCGTCTCCAAAATCACTAAACAAACTAGCTCATCGAATTAACATGAACATAGTGATACCGGGCTTCAGATCATCCTGTGCTACTGCACGAAACCCTTACCAACACCTCAAAACCAGAATGTGATGTGCGTTAAGTACTTGAAAAGTAATAGAACAATTCCTTTAATGAACAATTTCCTGAAACCGAAAAAAAGGTTATAAAAATTCATTTATGTGCATGTGTATTTAACAGTTTCTTTCAAAGAAGATTGAAAGCAATTACTAAGAAACAGATGACGACTCCCTTGTGGCCATCTATGACATCCCAACCTCCCTCGAATTTGCTGCTCCAGCGGGGAATATGAGATTATTTCTCAGGAATGCGTGGGTGGGTGTGAGGATACACGTCACCACTTAAGTTTACTGATATATTTAATGGAGATTAATGATGAGCTGTTTGAAGCGAGTTGCCGACAGTCAGCGAATGTAGTATTCAATGTTTCTGAATCTTAGCAACCAGAAACAGTAATTGTTGAAGTATTAAATTTTCTAACTCTTCAGCATCATTACTTTACTGTTTAAAATAACGGTTTCTGGAAATAATAAAGAGAAGCATAAGTTGCCGTGAGTGTCAGAAATGCTAAGCGTAACAGCTCCTTCACAGCCGCCGCCAAGTGTGTATAATCCGACGCGGTCTTCAGCTGCTGAGAACTGCACTGATATGCAAAATTTAACTTTTTCTCTGGGCCTTTTTATTTTAATATGTCATTATCCCCAATATGAGTGTGCTGAATCAGAATATGAACTTAGTTTTTCACCATCACATACCAATTTTTCACAATATAGGATATAGTAAAATATTCATTTTTATACTAGTCTCTATCGAATTAATGTTATATTATTAAATATAAGTTAATAATCCATAACTGCAAACACAAAACTCTTCAGAATTACCTAATGTTTCACACCATCACTTAAATTTGAACATTTAACCACTTTTTTACATACTGCTTTGAAATGAAATGAATGTTTTGCAAACTTCTTACTATCGAAAAAATTTGATACATCTCTTTTCAGGGACCAGCTATAATCAGCTTTCATATTCACATTCCACTTTCCCTGGTAGCGTCTTTCCATTTCCTTTATGTCCTGGCGAAAACTTTCACCCTGCTCCTCACTGACACAGCTGAGATTTTCTGGAGGAAATTCCAAATGAGAGTGCAGGAAATGTACTTTCACACTCATATTGCAGCCCAGCTTTCGAAAATTCTCAAGCATATTTTCTACAATATTTTTATAATTTGGATCCTTGTAATTTCCCAGAAAGTTTTAGATGACACTCTTAAAACCAACCCATGCCTGTTTTTCAGTATCTGTCATTGTTTCTTCAAATAAGGTATCAGAAATCAACTTCCTAATTTGTGGACCAACAAATACTCCCTCTTTAATTTTAGCATCTGGTATTCCAGGGAATTTCTTGCAGATATATTTGTAGCAGTTGCCATCCTTATTCAAAGCCTTCACATATTGCTTCATTAAGTCTAATTTTATGTGCAAAGGTGGTAGAAGAACATTTTTGGGTCCACAAGACACTCATGAATTACATTTTTCATTCCTGGCACGAGACTGTCTCTCTGTTTCCAATTTTTTCTTGTCCAGTGCTTGAACAACAAAGTTGTCACAGATATGGCAAAATATATCAGGGTTATTTTTACACTTTCTGGAAGACATTCTCAAAATATGTATGACATACAACTGCCTATCACAAAAGCAGATCCTCACTCTTTGAAAAACAGTTATAGACGGAGCTAAATTTGTAGGGATTGGACTTAAAATAAGGCATGCATTGTTGTCTGTTACATTGTTATATTGTTGTGAAGCACTTTAATTTCAACAATTAAATCAGTGCAACAGCCGGGATTTGAACCACGGATCTTCTGGTTTCCGTCCAGCCGCTCTAACCATTTGAGCTACTATGGCCAACATGCCGACATCACATTAAATTCTCCGACTGACTCGTGTTTCTCCCGGTAAACCACTAGGAGTTCTCATAAACACATGAGACAACTACCTTAATGGTGACTTACTATGAGAACTCCTATGTGGTTTACCGGGAGAAACACGAGTCAGTTGGAGAATTTAATGTCATGTCGGCACGTTGGCCATAGTAGCTCAGATGGTTAGAGCGGCTAGACGGAACCCAGAAGATCCGTGGTTCAAATCCCGGCTATGGCATTGAATTTTTCAGCCTGGCTCTACCCCTTCATAGTGCGTCCTACACACGGCTGGCGTGGAAGAACAATTAATTTCAATTAAATCAGTGTTGTTTCTTCGTTTATTGGTTTCTTTTCAGTTCCGTATAATATATTTATGCACAGAACTACATTAAAACATTTTAGGTATAACTACTAATTGTGCAAAAATGGTACATGGTAGAAAAAAACTGATTACAGTTTGGGAATCAGCACATAAAATTTAGTAAAGTACACCTATTTTGGAGGAAACCCCAGAATCACGCATAACGGTGGCTATAAATATTCACTCACATTCGCGAGGGAAAAACACGAATTTTAGAAGTACACGCCTTTACATTAAGTATCGGTTGCACAAAGGGACTATCTTGCTGAATACCTTTGCTAAAATCGAAGTTTCTTATTCCCTATAAAATATAGTTGTTCCAGTGATAACTAGATAAATAATAAGAACTTCACTTTAAAAATAACTCTTTCAAAGTTTGTCTACATGCGCTAGAACTTTCTTCGTCTTGTGCTAGTGGAGTTTTTGTCCATCGAATTCATTATACTTCTAATTACTTTAGCTACACTGCATAAATAATTGCTTACCATGGACGAATCCTTCACTTTTCCGACAAAAATTTGTAAGTATCCCTTTTTACATTATACATTCATTTTAACATATGCAAATTATTTATTAAAATATTTATATATTTCCCTATCATTTCTAATCTTACTCGAGAATAATTTGGGTATCAAAACGTACAATCTTAATTCTTGCCCAAAGGTTAAGAAGTCTAATAATTTATATCTCACTCAGTAGAACTGTGAAAAAATTGACATATTAAAATTTCCATTTGATTGCCATTTTTTCATTATTGTTGAGTTCTATTCCAGTAAGGTACGTTTTTTATGTACTTTTTTTAAGAACAGTACAATATATTTAGTTTTTATCCCACATACGTTCGGTCCATTCCAGTTACAGTACGACAAATGTTCCTTTTTTTTAAAATTTACGTCCTCCAACTTACGTTATATCGGACGATGAATGGAGTGGATGAAATGATGCTCAAATGATCCCAGGGTCCACAGAGCTTAGAGTTACCCGACATTAATCTTTTCAGGACAAGGGAAACCCCCGGAAAAAAAACCCTATCCAGATAACTCACCCTAACCGAGATTCGAACTCGGGACCTCTTGAACGTGAGGCAGACACTCTACCACCACGCTACCGAGGCGGGCCAAATGTTCCTTGTTTGGCTGTTTTATTTTATATGTGCATGCTTTCCTTGATGGTGATACGTGATGTGCGACGAGCTTTAGCAGTTGACATGTTAATACAGGCTAAGATTTTGGATTGATAGAGTCGATATGAAAATTTCAATGTCACGGCCAGGATATGAACCACGATTCTACTGGTTTCCGTACAGTCGCTCTTACCCTTGAGCTACCATGACCCTAGTTTTAATTTGTTGTAGTGCCCATTTATCTGCCTATTTTAAGTTTTTGAACTCTGTGTGGATATCATGTTGATTCTTTGCTGTTTATTGGCATCCTTAGACAACCGGGCAGGATGTCTCAGACTTTGTGCTCCGCATTCGGGAGGCCCCGGTTCGACTCCCGTGGCCGACCTACTTGAACCATTGATTTTTACCGAAGTTTATCATCTCTCCTTTGATGGTTTCTTTCAGGTAGAAGTATCGGCCGGTGTGTTGGCGGTGAATGGCAGGATGTTATGCTCCAGGTAAACAATTCCTCCTTCGGTAGGGTTTGGCCGCGCCGTGGCTCAGTGGTTAGACCGCTTGGCTCTCACCAAGGCGGCCCGGGTTCGATCCCAGGCGCCCGCAAAGTGAGATTTGGGGTAGACAACACGGCGCTGGGGCGGGTTTTCCTGCTCCATCTCATGTATCATCAGTGTCACCGCCTGTGGTGCCGTATGTAGTAAAAGCGGGCGTTAAACACTACACATTTCACACACTTCCTTCGGTAGGACGGTTTTCAGTTTTCGGGCCGACTGGTGGGACGCCGGTTGTGCCGGCTGTGGTTTATTGTAGCTGAAACCCAAGTTGGGCATCCTGGAGGAAGTAATAGGCGAGAAGAGACAGAGGCACGGCAGTGCAGAGGGCATGGTTCCTACACATTACCACTTGGAGGCTCCCTGGTAGGGCGAACAACCGACATTCCACCCTACTGTGTTCCGGGAAAACGGCGCAACCAGATTCGGTTTGGAGACGGGAGAGAGTGCCACCAGAGGAGGATGTTTTACCAAGGGCATATCATCCTGCCATGCAGCAACAAGACACCCCGGACACTTCTACCCTGAAAGAAACTACCAGATGATCTCGTACTTCCTTCCTTGTAGTTGTACGTCCTCCAACGTTTAGGGCCGCGCCGTGGCTCAGTGGTTAGACCGCTTGTCTCTCACCAAGGCGGCCCGCGTTCGATCCCAGGCGACCGCAAAGTGAGATTTTTGGTGGACAACATGGCGCTGGGGCGGGTTATCTCCGGGGCCTCCGGTTTCCCCCACCATCTCATTCCACCGGCGCTCCATCTTCATCTCATGTATCATCAGTGTCACCGCCTGCGGTGCCGTATGTAGTAAAAGCGGGCGTTAAACACTACACATTTCATTTCCAACGTTTAGAGCTACCCGACATTTGTTTTTAAGAATAAGGAAAAACTCCGGGGAAAACCTTATCCAGGTAGCTCACTCTGACCGAGATTCGAGCTCGGGACCTCTTGAACGTAAGGTAGACACGCTACCATCTACGCTACCGAGGCGGGCGTACCAGATGAGAGATGATGAAATGGAGGAACAGGAAATTCGGGGAATGTAATTAACCTAACCAGCATTCGCCTAGCGACCCCGGATAACCTCCGAAAAATCCATGGGTCAGGTATGTCGCCCACGGGAATCGAACCTGGACCTCCAGAATGCGGGCCACAGATGAAACCCCCTGTACTTGGTATGCACACATACGTGCGCGCGGGTACCTTTCTCTAAAAAAAAAGTACATTTTATTATTTAAGGGACTTCAAAGGTACCAAATTTTTGGATGCAATCCATTATCTTCTTGGGCTGCTAGATACGCGGTAGAGAACATAAAAATGTTAAATGCAGTTTCGATATGATGGGTGTCTAAAGAGTTATGCCAATTTTCCATTATTGCTGGATTACACAACAGTTGTTTGATAAATATTGTTGGTTTCCGGTTATCAGAGTGAAAAAGCGTAGTTCCGAAGGCTTAAGCCACAACGCCCTTTCCTGCCATGCTGCTGATCCAAGGAGGGAGATAGATAGTTGAGAGAGAGGAGAAAAATGGGAGAGGGCAACAGATAGGTTGATAGATTAGGGAAGTTCCTAACAGTCGTGATATAGTAAAACTTAAGGTATGAAAATGTGATAGATGAAATAGCAGGCAATGTCTAAGAAACTTTGCGAAAAGTTTCTGACAGCACCCTTCACCTACGTGTGAGAATAGAAAACCACAAGACACCTATGAATGAAAATGATAAATGTTCTATCCGTTTCGGTTTCCTTCTTATTTACCATAACTACATGTTGCTTTTATAAAAGCCACAAAGATTCTCTGCAGGAAGGGGAATTATCGTTCGCTGAAGCGTAAAACATTGGCGATCAAAGGTCTTTTATGTTTTACCGCTTTGCCTTTGCATCCTTCCGAAAAGCAAGGAAGTTGCAAAGTTTTGTGGTATTTGTGTGGCTGTCAACAAGGGAGAGAGTCTTTGTAAGACCAAGTTTAGCACTTGGAAGGGAAAATGAAAGATACAAAGTCAGCGGCAGTATCCTTACTAAAGGAAAGAAAGCGAGAAAAGAACCCTCTAACCAGCAGCAACAAAGGGTGTTAGATGTCAATGGATACAACAGTTTAGTACAAAACTTCTTGACCAATGGGCCCTCTTCGGAACTAGTGAAATGCGATATGAAATACAATTGTAAAAAAGAAAAAGGGTCTCTGGTTAAGCAGTTCGTTGAACGTATAATGAACCAAGTGTGAGGTCCCCAACTGGTGGGCAGGTACGAGCAGTCGATGAAGATGTCTGCCGTGTTGGCAGCTCAAGGTCGGTTACCTTCTGACTCCGCCCCCTATCAGTGGCGTATGGCTTTGATACCTGGAGGTGTTCCTTTTTCATTGTCACCCACAGCTATACTCAACTATAATTTCAAGTCACCTTTTTCACACACAAAATATAAATAGTACATGATCTCTTCCCCCCCCCTTGCAAAAATCTGCCAAAATCATAGCTTTACAGCTATGGCATTGGCGTAAACAAGAAGATAATAACAACACAAACATCTTTTTCTCTTCAACTCATATTTTATTCCAATATGTATCATCTTTCATAGCACATTCCAGTTTTGTCTTTGGAAAGATAGAGCCAGATAAAAAATTCAATATCATAGCTAGGATTTGAATCAAGGATCTCCCGGTGTTTGTGCAGTTGCTCTAACCACTGAGGTACCATGGCAACGTGCCTGAATCTTTCCATAGTTAATTGAGTGATTTAATAATTTCAAGAAAAATACGAGGGCTGTTCAATAAAGAATGATCATAATTTTTACGGTCATAATTTTTCGTACTAAAATTCTACCTTATTATATTCTGTTAGCTTAATGTGAAACAAACACGCTGTAGTAGTTTCATTGTTGGTATTCCTGCTTCCCGCCTGTGAGAACCAGACAAATTCAGACATATTCAGTATCGCCTGCCGCTGCAATGGAGGTAACATGCAGTTAAAGTTGATGTTAGAGGAAGATCCGGAGTTTCTTTGAAACATATTCACTGCTGATGAAACTTGGCTACATCATTTTGATCCTGAGAGCAAACAGCAAAGCTCAGTGTGGAAATCTCCTTCATCACCAACCCCCCAAAAAGCAAAAGTGGTTGCTTCTGCTGGGAAAGTTATGGTCATTTCATTCTTTGATATCCATGGAATGGTTTATCAGCATGCTGTACCTGCACACACATCAGTAACTGTACAATACTACAGGGATGTCTTGAAAACATTGCAAGTCCATATCAGGCTCTCAAGACCACATTTCCATGAAGCAGGCTGGATGCTGCACCACGATAATGCGCGGCCGCATATTGCCAATGTTGTTGCTGAATAACTTGCAAAAATCAACGTGAAGTACATCCCTTACCCTCCCTATAGTCCAGATTTAGCCCCGTGTTACCTTTCTCTATGCCCTCACTTGAAAAAACGCCTTCGTGGGAGGCATTATCCATCATCAGAAGCAGTGGTGAAGGCTGCGGAGGCAAATTTGAAGGATCTCTCAAAAATGGTTTCCAGCATATCTTTGAAGACTCACAGAAACGCTGGGACAAGTGCATCGCATTCAGGGGAGACTATTTTGAGAAGGACTGTCAAAATTATGAGGATGAGTAAAGGTATGTTGTCAAAAAAAGTGGTCATTCTTTATTGAACAGCCCTCGTATTTTTAATGCCATGCGACCGTTTAAAAATTGTGGTATATGACTATTTAAGTGGGTCACAGTGCTTTATGTGACCTATTTTGGTGATTTTCTCGTGTTTTTAATTTTCAGCGCTGTTCAGAATATAAATTGTTCCACACGATGTAACTTTCAAACTAGAAGCTTGAAATTTTTCGTGCTTGGTTATAAACAGTACCAAAGGAAATTGATGAAATGATATTTTTATTATGTCACCAGAGTTTGTGCAATTAAATAACAAAGTACACATTTCACAAGCAAATATTAGAAATTAATAAAAGGAGAATTTCAATATTTTTTTTTTTTTCCTAAACCAAGGGTTAGATTAAAATTTCATCTCATAAATTTATTAATAATGTATTTATGAGTATAGCTGCAAAGTATTATTTTTCTGAAACTAAAATTGCATCATGTGAAACAGTTTATTTAAATAACAATAAAACACTATAAATATTACCCAAATATAAATATTTGCCACTAAAGCTCCACTTATCTTAAGTAATTGGTGCTAATAGTTCTTTCTAATGGAGATCAATTTCACAAACAAATCGCTTGCATCCTCAGTCCAAAGAAAACAAACTCCGTTGTCAAGGAAATCTCGGTCACCATGTTTTATGTTGTTTTAGTATTACCAACATCTGAAAACGAAACAAACCTAAAAAGACAATCTTTTCCAAAACTATTAAATCTATCGGACCATTTAATTGTTTTAATAATTTAACTTCAGAATTTATTTCATGGTTAAATGACCAAAAGTGATCTGCTAGTCCAATTTATCAGTTTGTACTTAATGTCACGAAAATGTTCTTTCGTTCTGGTTTCCAAACTACGTTTCGTCTTTCCAATTTTTTGAAAATCTTTATTAACCCAATAAAATTTAATATTTATTATTAAATGTTTATTTACTTACCATCCTTAGGTTAATAAAAATTTTCAATTTTTTTTTTTTTTAAAGAAGTTGGTATAACTTTAGTTCCTCAAGATAAATACAGTATTAAAAATTTATTACAATTTTCTAAAAAAGATAAAATTCCTAATAATAAAAAATATGGTATTTATCAATTTAATTGCTTAATTTGTGATCAGGTTTATATTGGAAAGACGAAACTTAGTTTGGAAACCAGAAAGAAAGAACATTTTCGTAACATTAGATATAAACAAATTGATAAATCGGTCGTGCCAGATCAGTTTTGGTCATTTAACCATGAAATAAATCCCGAAGTTAAATTATTAAAACAATTAGATGTTCCCTAAGATTTAATGGTTTGGGAAAAAATATTTATTCTAAAATATAAAAATCGCGTAATGAAATTTAACATACCGGCAATTGATTCTGGTTTTAGGTTTGTTTCGTTTTCAGATGTTGGTAATACGTAAATACATGGTTTCCTTGACAACGAAGTGTGTTTGACTGAAGATGTGGGCAAATGTCTACGCAATTAATTTCAATTAGAGAAGATAGAAGTATTGCCATCAACTTCTTAAGATAAGTGGAAAATAATCACTAAATATTTTATTTGTATTATATTTATTATTGTAACTAGCTTCATTTTCTGTGTAATCACTATAAATATATTAATATCACAAGAACTATTTTAGACAAAGGTGTAAACTATTGTTAATACTAAAATAACTGTGTTAATGTTTTAAGTCAATGCATGCAAAATTGTAGATTATAGTATTTTTACAGATGGGTATCCTTATGGCACTGCATTAAATATGTTCCTTATCATTCTGCCATTAGCACAGAGCACATGTCCTGCCCACTCCAACCAGCTGATCTTTATGCAGTTAACAATGTTTAGTTCGCTATATAAATTATACTATTCATAATTATATCTTTTACCCAAGCTTATACTCCCCAGGGAATGATCCCAAGGTCTTCTCGAACATGAGCTGCAGCTTTGAAATTGAATTGCACTTTTAGTATGTCTAGAGAGAAATTGCCTATATAATTATGAACTTCCGAGGCAGCAATTATCTGTCAAGACAATTTCGAATGAAGGTTGTTTGCATTTTCCTGATGAGGTATTCTGGGACTGAAGAGTGTCGTGGTTACCAAGATCTACTTCTCCCCTTTATAGCAATAACGATGCGCAGCAGTTTAGGTACCGGATTTTCGGTAATACACGAGTCACAGACATATGGGTACCAGATATTTGGGTCCTATCTTTCCGATAACAAGATACATGGATTAAAACATATAGTTACCGGTTACTTGGGTCTTACCTTTTTGGTAACAAGATACTTCAATGATATGTATATGGGATAAGGGGTGGCCGCTCCACACCACAGCAGAGGGCAGGAGCCCTAACAGTTCCAGACTGAAGCTCTTCGGCGGCGTCTAGTTCCACCAGCAATCCTCCTCCTCTGCAGGCTTACACATTCCACTAGGGGGCCTCGAAAGCGGAGACTGCCCCGCAGGGATACAGAGATTTACAAAGAGCATCTTTTTACCTGCCATGCAGCGCTGACTCGCCTCTCGACATGTGGTAACCCTGATGAAGTGTTAGGTTAAATGAAAAGCAAGACTTATTATAAAGGAGCAGCCAGGTTCCTGCTCATAACACTGAAACCTAAGGGTTTATTGTACTATCTCCTTACAGTGTGGACAATGGTTCTGTGCCGGTGAAGACCGTGTGCGCAGTCGTTTAGAAACCAGTTGCCGAGCCTACACTCTCGGTCATGCGCAGTACACTGAAATGGCCAGTATCGTGGAGAGGTTTGACCGGCTAACATCCATCTTCTAACGCTTCGATGCCGTTACGTTAAGATTTTAAAATTTTGAGATTGTAATTGTTAACCACACTGCTCATTAGCGTTTTGTCTGTGTGTTATGTGTGTGCGCTTATGTATTTTCCAATTCCAAGCAAACTTGATGGAAAAACACTTTACAGCCAAATACGCGAAGTTATTAATAATGTCCATGTATTCTGAAACGGGAAGCAGTTTCTGGCGATATGCTAATAAAATGCAAGGTAGGGTGAGTGCAACAACAAAAGCATCTGAGAGAAAATTTCGGAAAATAATTAAAGAAGCGGAGAAATTTGAGGCACAAGGGACCTCCTTTGAAACATCTGGAAAGTACATCGTGTACTAGAAACAATCACTGTCATTGACGACTTTTATAGGTGTGTAATTCGTCAAACAATTTATAATTTGTATATTCAGGAGAAAACTCTGCCCACTGTCACAATTTGAGACTCCTGAAACATCAAGATTCCATTAATTAAAAGGGGGAAGCACTAGTTTATGTGGCATAGGTTTGAAGTGGAAGAAAATAAGGAACAACAAGGTCTTGTTATAGGAAAGGTATATCAGAAATTGGCGCGTGTCATATTTACGTAACATAAAAAGGTTTAGAGGCGAAGGAAGGTCGGTTATCTATGAAGATGAAAGAGAATGAAAGTGAAGATGAGAATCGGCTAACTCACTTCCATGCGCTACAAGCCACAAATGCACCACCCAAGATTTTTACTTTTCTGTAAATCAAATCATTTGTGAAAGCAAAGAAGTAAAACAGTAAAGAAGATCTGTTGTTTTTCAGAGGCTAAGATGAGGAAGTGCTCATATATCTTAAGGTATACGTTTTAGTAAAGACGAGTCTTTAAATATGGCCTTGCTGAATTGTCTTCCATCTTCTAGCGCTAGCAGAAGATGGAAGAGTCGCTTGGGCATAGACCTCTCCAGTGCGTGAAGAAAGTAGGTCACCGACACAGAACTATCGTCGCTACTGTACTTTATAGTTTCAATTAAATAGTCCAAGACTATATTTAATGAGAGACATAGGTCATTAACTAAATTAACGCTAGGAAGTTCATCTTCTGGGTTTATTAAGCCCAATATTCAAATATTTTCCTAAATTTGGTTCTGGACTCCGGGTTCGCCAATTCCGTACCCACCATAGTTAGGCCCCTGGGGGAAGTCGAGGGAGGAAAAGAGCCTTCCTAACATGTATCTAGCAACCCGGGGAAACGCCGAAAAACTATGAGACAAGAAGGGTGGCCGCAGGTACTGAACCCACGACCTCTCAAATACGAGTTATTCGGTTCCTGCGTGCTTGGTAGTTGAGAATTATGTTCAGGTACTTTCTATGTAGTCATTTCATAGATAAGGATATATGGAAATTTTAAAAGCGTAACTATGTAGAAACAGTAGTTTTTCACGTTTGATGTGTTTATATATATGTAGGGCATAAACAGTCATGACTCGTGACTCATGGGTGTTTTCAGGCACAACAGTAACTCATTCTTTAATGCACATGTCACGCGCTATCACGGCGTGCATCATTTGTCTGACATGCTCCACTGGTTATACAATAATATTGTAATTCTTTAGCTTACATTAACTATCTACTGGTTTACACATTGTTTACAATTAGCTATTTGAAAATAAAGAAGTTTATTATTATTATTATTATTATTATTATTATTATTATTATTATTATTATTATTATTATTATTATTATTATTATTATTATTATTATTATTATTATTATTATTATTATTATTATTATTATTATTATTATTATTATTATTATTATTATTATTATTATTACTATTATTATTATTATTATTATTATTATTATTATTATTATTATTATTATTATTATTATTATTATTATTATTATTATTATTATTATTATTATTATTATTATTATTATTATTATTATTATTATTATTATTATTATTATTATTATTATTATTATTAAATTATAAACTAATGAAGTAATGTAATAGCATAATCTGTTTTCTCAGCAGATAAACTTCAGTTACAAATGTGTAAGATTCATATTAATCTGTGATACTAAGGTATTTCAATTGTCCTAAGTACAGTGAAACCCCTCTAAAACAGAACACGATCGTGCCGGCAATTATTTTCCGTTTACACAGGTTTCCATCTTAGAGAACGTTAGGCCGCGCCGTGGCTCAGTGGTTAGACCGCTTGGCTCTCACCAAGGCGGCCCGGGTTCGATCCCAGGCGACCGCAAAGTGATATTTGTTGTGGAAAACACGGCGCTGGGGCAGGTTTTCTCCGGGACCTCCGGTTTCCCCCGCCATCTCATTCCACCGGTGCTCCATCTTCATCTAATGTATCATCAGTGTCACCGCCTGCGGTGCCGTATGTAGTAAAAGCGGGCGTTAAACACTACACATTTCATTACAGAACGTTGCCTTTGAATACAAATAAATTACGAAATAGTCGCACAAGTTTTCAGTGAAGAATGTAACGGTTATTTCATATTTTTCATATATTTGGGGATTTGTTCTGGATTGTTTTGGAAAATGTGATTTGTATAAGATAGAATGTAAAACTGGGTAGGCCACAGAATAACACAACTTACGTAGATAACAGTTTTCCTACTGATTATTACAATAATGTGATTACGTAATGTTTTGACGAGCACCAATAGGATAAAAATAATTTAGATTTTCTAGAAAGCCTCGTGCGCAGAGATTCGGGAATATGCAGATAATTTGGCGTCATTCTGCATAAGATCATCGACCTGTAAAGACGCGTTTTTTTATATTCATCTGCAAGTCTGCAGAAACTTAAAGTGTAACGATGCAGTATTGATAATTTTATGAAAGGACATAATCTACAAAGTTTATCATTGTGATAAGATATATTAATGATTTTTGCAGAATAAATTCCAAGATTTTTAAAGGAGAGAAAAGTTATTATTATAACAGCATAAAAATTATTCTCACTCCCATACTACAGCCGGAGATAAGACTCATTGCTCCAAATCGCCGAGGCATACATCTACAAGTTCGACACAAAAGGTGAAAATAATTAATTATCCATCCCACACGCTAATTGCACAATTATACCGTTGCAAGGAATAATACAGAATGAAGTGTAAATAATAATAAGCTGATACGTATGGAAAGATAAGAGTCAGACTAAAAAATTCAATGCCATAGCCGGGATTTGAACCACGGATGTTCTGGATGCCGTCCAGCCGCTCTAACCCTTGAGCTAATATGGCCAACATGGCATTAAATTCTCCAACTGACTCGTGTTTTTCCTGGTAAAGCACTTAGAAATTCTCATAAACACACGAGACAACTACCTTAATGGTGACTTACAGCGTGTAAGTACTTGAAGATCCCTGGTTCAAATCCCGGCTATGGCATTGAATTTTTGAAAGAACCATTAATTTCCAAGCTGATACGTGTTATGTACTATATTTTAAACATACAATAACGTAGTTTATCCAATAGTTTCTCTGCCTGTTTTCAATTTTCCCTTTCCAATCTGAAACTCTCGAGGCATCCATTACAAGCTCCCAAATTGTCTTTGTCTAATTTTCTTGCCGTCTCTAAACCTTCAGTCTGAAGCAATGGTCCAGAAATGGAAATTCCTTTAGCTCGCGCATTAACAAATCACTCGAACACAGCACGATTTAGCTCGTCATACTCTGTAGATTTTGTGATGCATTTCACACTTCTTTAACTTTTTTTTTTTTTTCAAAATCTCATAAATCTGAGTTCTCCCCACTTTAAAGAGCACAGTTATTTCTTTAGTTGGACGTTTGTTCTTTTTGTGTTCTTCCATAACCTTAATTTTCCCTTCCAGTGATATCTTATGTATAGTACTCATTTAACAAAATTTGTGCACATGGAAATTATGTTTTTAAAAATCACCAAAGTTAACAGTTTTCATCCACTCGTACTTGATCACTTGTAACAACGAAACTGAGAATGAACACACTACAATTTTATTAATATTTATTTGTACAGTTTCCATTACATTTTCACTACAATGATTTAATATTTAACAATCACTATTATACATCCTGTACAAATACATGACATTGTTGACTTAAGATTTACTCGCTGACTCAGGTCCCCTGGTCATAAGCCTTTGGTTTTCCTGCGCAGCTTGTTGTCGTTTCTTCCTAACCTTTGCTTCTTTTACCCTAATCCACTTTTCTCTTAACCTATATAAGAATTCTCCTCTATATCTATTTTTCTTTTCACCCATTCTCGTTAACATGCGTAACTCCACTACCTCTTTGCTCACACTGTCCCATTTCTTATCCCATATTTTTCTCCTGTAATTTAGCTCCTTACATTCTATCAGATAATGAACAGTGCTCTCTTCATCTCCACAAAATTCACATATTCCTACCTCATTACTTCTCAACCCTTTTAAGTATAATATTCCTACCCTCATCCATGCTATGCCTTCTCTTCCAGTTTTGTCACATTGATTTATATATTTTTCCCTACCCCATTCTGTCTTTAATTGTTTATAAAATTTCAAAGATTTTTTTTTCTTCTATACTTTCCCATATCTCATGCCTGTCTATGTCTTGTACTCTGTTTCTCACTTCCTTCCAAAAACCGCTATAAATGTTCTCTGCTCTCCATAAATCTCCCATGCCTATCTTCGATACCATTATTTCCAATTCCGACCACCAACTGTTTGTGTTCTTAATGCTTTTCTGTTGCTCCATGCACAGATTCAATAATTCCCCTTTCTGCCCTTTAATACACTTATACCAGAATTTCAGTATTCTCTCTATTATTATTCCCCTCCTTTTTGCATTACCCAACTCTAGTAATGGCACTTCTCTTGATGCCGAAAACACTACAAAACAGTTGCATCCTTACCATGTGTGTTGGAAGAGAGTTGAGAGACCTAATGGTTTGTTTTTCCCTTTCCTCGAAGGATTACCTACAGTTTATGACTTTATGGTTCCTGGAGCCTCAATGCAAGTACAGTCGCCCTCAAAATTATTGCAATTTTTAAAATACTTAAGCTGTAACTCATTATACATAAAGTAATCCGTTTTAATCAGGTTATTTACTCAAACGGTTCCGAAAAATATCTCTGTTTCCGAGTTATGCAGTTTTCCGGCTTAGAGTACATGAGGAACTGTGTTTCGAAATTTATTTTCCGTTGTTGTCCTTTTTCTTCATTTTTTCGGCATATAAGGGGTCCGTTTCAGACACTTTTACTTTATATATTACCCCTATTTAATTGCACAACTAGAAACGGAAAAATAAACATTCTCTGCATGAAATCATACAGTGAAACCCTTACTGAATCTAAACTGAAATATTTGACCATAAAACATTTTACGAAATTAAAATAATTTTGTAATGTTCTGATAAACTGCAAACCCTCTAATAAATAGTCATTATGTATTGACTTTGATATTTCACTCACTTTGCAAGGCCAGGACGGAGAGGTAAAAATAGATTTTCTGTTAGAGAAATTCAAATTAAGTACTTTGAAACTTCAAATCAATAAAAACGAATATCCAAAAATGATTTTATCTCCACAACATATAATATAAATATTAATTTTATCTTACACCCTCATCTGCCTATTTAACTCGGGAAGCTACGTAAGGAATCAATGGTCAGGGGGGCCAACTCAATGGGAATCAAACCGGAGACTCACACTTGCCGCGGATTTATCTCCCTAGGTATGAGATCCAGAACGAAGACTTTAATTTGGATCACAGTACACAAGGGATGTGAACACCTGTTGTAGAACAGCGTGAAAAGTCATTTTGCGCATTGGGATATCATTTATTTGTAACTGAACAACAATTTTGGTTCACCTGCTTGTAGTTTAGTTAGTCAGGTTAATAATTTCCAGCAGAAAATATTTTCTGAAAGCCACATAATTACTATTTCTGATTCTTCTCGCCAGCGATTCTTCTTACTAAAGCGTTTGTATTAAATAGCTTATTAAATTTGTCGTTCTCTGCTGTTTTTTATTCTTTGGACTTCCAAATTTCTGACATGAGAACTCTAACGGCAATTATGGCGCACGATCCCCTTGAATAAACACGGCAATATGAATTCAGTATGCCGGAAATAGAAAAGTGAACATTGGAATAAATCTACCACTCCCATACTTTGGTAAACTTCCCCGTTAATTGTGAACTCTAACATTACAGAACTGTAATGTATTTCATGTGCCATTGAGTATTTTAAATAGAATTTTCGTGGTATTATGATGCACAACTTTGACTGTAAATGTCACGTGCAGTGTGGAATTTGCCATTTTCGGCTTACGGTTCATGATGTAGTCCATAAAACATTAGTCTACAGTTCTACAAGAATCAGTTACACCAAGGAATCTATCTCAGGACAGAAATAATCATTTAGCCGCAGACTTTTTGGATAAACTGAAGAGGGCGGTGCTTTCCTGGATGAATTCTGCTGCAGCAGCAGTAGTAGCAGTAGCAGAGTAGCTGGCAGGCTGAGGGACAGTCCGTGGTGTGTCATGCCTGCACCAGTCCTAGAAAGGACTTGAACCACGTAATGACGGGAATATAGCATTTACAGAATGGCAGATTAAAGTTATGTTTGGGTGAAGAAAGGAGGTAGCTTTAAGCTCCTCGATGGCTGAAGAACCAGGTGCAACGATCCAAATTACCAGAAGGCTTGAAATTTTGAGAATCCATACAATTCTTAGGTGAGAATAATTCTGAATTTTGAATAAAAAACTTTGGGGTTACCAGTTGTGCCCGCAAGCCATGCGGGGACTCTGGTACCACTTTAAGCGGCGTTCTCTAGGACGATAGTCCCCAAGAGGGGTGGATTCTGCTTCTGTGATGAAACAATTTATCGACGCGAAGGACATACGAATTCTCTAGCCCACCTCGGTAGCGTAGGTGGTTGGGTGTCTGCCTCACGTTCAAGAAGTCCCGAGTTCGAAACTCGGACAGGATGAGTTATCTGGATAAGGTTTTTTCCGGGGTTTTCCCTTATACTGAAAGACGAATGTCGGGTAACTCAAAGCTCCATGGACCCCGGACTCATTTGAGCATGATTTAAGCCATTTCATTCATCGTCCGATATGACTAAATGTTGGAGAACGTAAATTAAAAAAAGCGAATCCTCTCCGACACATTCCATTTATCTTTACAGATCTAGACAAAAGACTGTTATTTGTAGGTGTCTGTCATATTTAATAATGTTTTCATAGGAGGGGTCACCTTCGTGACCAGCAAGATCAAAGTCATGACAAAAAATTCATTTTTTACGCTCCTAGATTTTGTTGCAGCCAGTCCAAGGGCTTGGAAAGCCTCCTGCTGTGTTGTCCATATTGTCATCGTTGCACACCTAATAATGCTGTCATTCTTGTCATTGTTAATGCCGCTATCATACATGGTAAGGAGTCTACTAAACTGTCAAATTTCTTTTTTTATTTGGATCTAATACGACTGAAGATATACACGTTTATATTACACATATATGTATGCCGGGATACCTATATGTTATTTAAAACTTGATTTCATAATGGTCTTATTTTTATAAAATATAAGTTGTGACTTACGACAGTTTATAAATTATAATTGTCATTGTACTTTCTATTTTTATGACTGCTAATTGACAAATTAATTAGCTTCCTTAGTAATTTTGAGGTGTTTCTATAGTTTGAAAGATTACTTTCCCGTAGCTCAGTCGGTAGCGCACCTGCCTGCCATGCTAGGGGTTCGGGTTCAATTCCCGGCAGTGAGAGTGGGTATTTTTCCCCGACCAAGATAATTCCTCATCTTCCGCAGAATCTGGAAGTATGAATGAGAGTGCGAATGTGTGCGTGATATAATGATTAAAACCCAACGAATACGAGTTAACACCTTCGATATGTTCCAAAGGAGAACGGATGCCGATATGACCATTGGAGTTAAAGGCGAGGTATAAAGGAAACAAATAAAAAGTGATTACTTTGTTAATCGCTGTTAAGTTATAAAATACCATGTTCACATTTAAGGTTAACTTTTATAATGGATACATTAGTAGCTGATAGCTGTATTGCTATAGTTCTTTATAGCTCTTATGATATTGCTTCATTTTTTTTCTTTTTTTTTCTTTTTGGACATGGAGACGAGTGTAGTATGGTCAGAAATATTTGGAAAATGCTGTAATAGGTGTTATCGCCAAATAGACCGAATTTCCCCAATTTTATGATTGATTAGAGAAAATTTTAAAGCATCCCTGACAGTATATATTTTATATTCAAGTTTGTATTATTTTACATCTAAATATATTGGCCCTTTTGTTCTTTAGGACATTCGAAATCTAACGAACTCCAAAGATGTTTCATTTATATTCATTTACATGCATTTTTATGACCAGCATAATAAATAAATAAAAAAAAAAAAAGAATACTGATGAAATAAAGGCCTTTTAAAGTATTTCCGAAAGTGTAAAACATTTAGTCAGAATGCATCTTTTCATCTATATAGATACAATATTGTGACTTTGTGGGTTCGTGGAATTAAAAGTCCAAGTTGCAGAAATATAAATAGTTCTTTATTTCCACCGAATTACAGTTGGTACTCTTACAAATCACAGCAGGATCACCTATCACACACAATTACGCAACACTCACAATTACGTAACACTCGCTACTCGGCAACTTGCCGTACGATTCTCTCTAGAGCTGACTAAGAACTGAGAACTCCTGAGTCGTCTAACGTGTCGCTTATATAGGCAGATCGCTCCATCTCGAAGCTTCGTCATCATCCCGATTGTTCCAGACGTCAGGGGGAGGGGAGAGAGAGACGGTACAGTGGCTCGTGATACTTTGTAACCATCCCCTCAGTGAGCGCCACAAGATAAATGGGTAGGCGTGGCCTCAATGCCTCCTGTCCCCCACCCAGCTGCAAGCTGGTCGTGCCTTCCGATAATTCGGTGAAAATATGAAAGAATTATCTTGCAGTCTAGTGACAGCTAGAGCAAATGTTGGCGGGAGTATATTGTTGTCTTGGGAGTGGAATGAATCTTATCAAGTGATGTGATTCAACTTGTTTCACCATTTACCCAAATGTACAATATACCCTATATCTGGCAGGAGAGCAACCGTATTAAATTTAATTTAAGCTTTGAATTGTTTGACTATTTAAAAGGTCTTACAGTACTAAATGTTTAAGAAAACTAAAGTAAACGATGATTACTTTCATCTATGAACTATATGAGAATCCATTAATATTTAATTTTGACACACAATTCCTTTTTCACTTAAAGGAGGTAGCTTCTAATAGTTTTATTTTATTTGAAGAAATTCTAAACGACCGCAGACCCATGGCTTTAGCTAAAGACTAAAAAATTTGTCATTCACTGTCTTTTCACATCTAAATGCCACTCTGTACGATATGCTACATAAAGTTTCCTATTAACTACAGTAGAATTGCTTGCAATGAAGTATTAACCTATAATTTTGGCAATACATTCCTGATTAGATCGAAAATTTGTCTTTCTTGTCTATTGAACCGAATCCGTTAACCGTAAACTCTGTTAGGGCATAACCAATTATTCTATTATGGTTCATATCCTTAAGTGAAGTAAAAACACAGAGTGCCCGCCTTAGTAGCGTGTCTGCCTCACATTCAAGGGATCAGGAGTTTGAATCTCAGTGAGGGTGAATTATCTGGATAAGGGTTTTTCCGGGGTTTTCCCTTGTGAAAATTGGTCAAAAGTGCCAAAAACGATAAAAACTGTTCTTGCCTAATTAAATAGAGTAATAAGAGTAATCTAAGTTTACTTCAATTTCCTATTATTTTTAATGCCATACGACCGTTTAAAAATTGTGGCATGTGACTATTTAAGTGGGTCACTGTAAGTGGGCGCAGTGCTTTATGTCACCTATTTTGGTGATTTTCTCGTGTTTTTAATCTTCAGCGCTGTTCAGAATATAAATTGCTCCACACGATGCAACTTTCAAAATAGAAGCTTGAAAATTTTCGTGCTTGGATAAAAAGAGATGATTTTTTTATAATGTTACCAGTGTTTGTGCAATTAAATAATAAAGCACATATTTCACAAGTAAGTGTTAAAAATTAATAAAAGGAGAATTAAATAATTTTTATCCTAAACCAAGGGTCAGATTAAAATTTCATCTCATAAATTTTCTAACACAGGCAAAGAACCAACGAAAACAGCTAGAATCGGCAGAGATATTTTTGAAAAGTGTGGCAGGTTATAAAAGAATACACCACGTAAGAAACGAATAAATAAGAGAAGAGCTTGGGAGTTTTAATTTAAACAGTAAAGTAATAAAGAACAAAAATGAATGGAAAAATCATATTTTAAGAATAGACGCGGAACGACTTCCAAGAAGAGTTTTAGAATATATGCCGAAGGGAAAGAGAGATGTGGGACGCCCAGCTCTACGCTGGAAGGATCAGTAGGCTATTGAAGAGAACGGAACGGGTCACAGGGCCCAATCCTTGTAGAAGAAGAAGAAGAAGAAGAAGAAGAAGAAGAAGAAGAAGAAGAAGAAGAAGAAGAAGAAGAAGAATAAGAAGAAAAAGAAGAAGATGATGATGAAATTTTCTAATAATATATTTATGAGTATAACCGTAGAGTGTTATTTTTCTGAAATTAAAATAGCATTATGTGAAACCGTTTAATTAAATAACAATAAACACTGTAAGTATATTAATATCACAAGAACTATTTTGCACAAAGGTCTGAAAATTAGTCTGTGAACTATTGTTAACACCACAATAATTATGTAAATGTTTCAAGTAAATTCAAGCAAAATTGTAGATTTCAGTATTTTCACAGATGGGTGTCCTTATCCTAAAATAATGTCTGGTAACTCTAAGCTCTATGCAGCCTGGACTCATTTGAACAATGTGTAGTGTTTAACGCCCGCTTTTACTACATACGGCACCGCAGGCGGTGACACTGATGATACATGAGATGAAAATGGAGCACCGGTGGAATGAGATGGCGGGGGAAACCGGAGGTCCCGGAGAAAACCCGCCCCAGCGCCATGTTGTCCACCACAAATCTCACTTTGCGGTCGCCTGGGATCGAACCCGGGCCGCCTTGGTTCATTTGAACATCATTTCACCCATTTCATTCATCGTCCAATATGGGTTAAAGTTGGAAAACGTAAATTTGCTTAGAAAAAAACGAGTAAATTGCGGCGTGAGACATGTTATCCACTAAAGACGCAGATAACGTTGCGGAATTACAGAAGTAAAGTCTGTTATCATTTTACAAAAAAAAATCCCATTTCTTCTTGTCAAACTGGAGACAATAACATGCGAAACAACACACTGAGAAATATCACTAAAACTCAGGGTGGTTATTAATCAATATTATAAATAAACTGGACAATGTACCTTATTATTTATTGATTTTATTTTTATAAGGCACTTTTATCAAAGCCAAATTACATAATTGTGTTCTTAACGTGAGCTTAAAGTTCTGCAAAAGTACAATGTTTTCATACTTTTTTTTTTTTTTAAATTTACATCCTCCAACGTTAAGTCATATCGGACGATGCATGAAATGAGTGAAATGCTGCTCAAATGAGTCCGAGGTCCACGAAACTTATTCGAACTCGGGACCTCTTGAACGTGAGGCAGACACACTACCACCTACGCTATTGTTACTTTTCTATTTCTTCAGTGGCTGTTGGTCCCGTGATCGCACCATCTACTTCTCAAGTATTCGAGGTTAGAAGCCATGATCCTCTATGACCCTCAGTGTGATTGCAGCAGTCTTTACTTTCTAAATACACTCCTGGAAATGGAAATAAGAACACATTGACGCCGGTGTGTCAGACCCACCATACTTGCTCCGGACACTGCGAGAGGGCTGTACAAGCAATGATCACACGCACGGCACAGCGGACACACCAGGAACCGCGGTGTTGGCCGTCGAATGGCGCTAGCTGCGCAGCGTTTCGGCACCGCCGCCGTCAGTGTCAGCCAGTTTGCCGTGGCATACGGAGCTCCATCGCAGTCTTTAGCACTGGTAGCATGCCGCGGCAGCGTGGACGTGAACAGTATGTGCAGTTGACGGACTTTGAGCGAGGGCTTATAGTGGGCATGCGGGAGGCTGGGTGGACGTACCGCCGAATAAGGTCAACACGTGGGGCGTGAGGTCTCCACAGTACATCGATGTTGTCGCCAATGGTTGGCGGAACGTGCACGTGCCCGTCGACCTGGGACCGGACCGCAGCGACGCACGGATGCACGCCAAGACCGTCGGATCCTACGCAGTGCCGTAGGGGACCGCACCGCCACTTCCCTGCAAATCAGGGACACTGTTGCTCCTGGGGTATCGGTGAGGACCATTCGCAACCGCCTCCATGAAGCTGGGCTACGGTCCCACGCACCGTGAGGCCGTCTTCCGCTCACGCCCCAACATCGTGCAGCCCGCCTCCAGTGGTGTCGCGACAGGCGTGAATGGAGGGACGAATGGAGACGTGTCGTCTTCAGCGATGAGAGTCACTTCTGTCTTGGTGCCAATGATGGTCGTATGTGTATTTGGCGCCGTGCAGGTGAATGCCACAATCAGGACTACATACGACCGAGGCACACAGGGCCAACACCTGGCATCATAGTGTGGGGAGCGATCTCCTACACTGGCGGTACACCTCTGGTGATCGTCGAGGGGACACTGAATAGTGCATGGTACATCCAAACCGTCATGGAACCCATCGTTCTACCATTCCTAGACCGGCAAGGGAACATGCTGTTCCAACAGGACAATGCACGTCCGCATGTATCCCGTGCCACCCAACGTGCTCTAGAAGGTGTAAGTCAACTACCCTGGCTAGCAACATCTCCGGATCAGTCCTCCATTGAGCATGTTTGGGACTGGATGAAACGTCGTCTACGCGGTCTGCACGTCCAGCACGAACGCTGGCCCAACTGAGGCGCCAGCTGGAAATGGCATGACAAGCCATTCCACAGGACTACATCCAGCATCTCTACGATCGTCTCCACGGGAGAATAGCAGCCTGCATTGCTGCGAAAGGTGGATATACACGGTACTAGTGCCGACATTGTGCATGCTCTGTTGCCTGTGTCTATGCGCCTATGGTTCTGTCAGTGTGATCATGTGATGTATCTGACCCCAGGAATATGTCAATAAAGTTTCCCCTTCCTGGGACAATGAATTCACGGTGTTCTTATTTAAATTTCCAGGAGTGTATATAAAAGTAAAGCTAAAAGCAGTTTCCGGAGGAAAACTAATAACATACACAAAATTGGACATCTATTACTGCACGATATATTGTCTATTGCCAACAACATTGCCGTTTCTTCTACATTATGGTTTTTGGTAGCCGGTATATTTGTAAATGGAGACATCATTTACGTTGTTGCATGCAACTTATACATGACTTTAGACCACAGGAAGACAGCTTCGAGAGTTGTGACGTATTTCAGTCGGAAGCGCGGCCTGCAGTGCGTGTGACGTCAGGCAAGAGCCGTGGAGTACCAAGTTGCCTATATAAATGACGCTGTGAATACAGAATCTGAGGGTTCAGTCAGTTTTAGCACACTTGATGACAACAATGTAACTGCCACGTACCTGATAGGACTGTTAAATTTACAGTGTAACGATTTATTGAAAGACAAATATACATACAAGAAAGACTTGGCTGATTTTTACAAGAATGTCCCCCAAACCAGATTTCCGAGGTTGTATTCACTTGTAACATGGACATTGTGTATGTTTGTCTCGAATATGTGTGCGAACAATTTATTTTCTGTTATGGAATTAGCTAAGTCCAAACCCCGAAGTACCTTGTCGGCTCACAATCTAACATGCAGTCTAAAAACGAAACAGAAAGTGTCCAAAAATGTCCACTTTTTTGTTCTGAAAGTGTCTCCTCTAATTTCCAAAGAAAATTACTTGATGTTTTATTTTATTTACTTTATAACATGCCTTTCCTTTAGATAAACTACGAGTTTGAAGTTTTATATATTTTATCATACCACAGACCCAAAATGTAGTTGTTTATAAACTGTGAGCAATTGTGTAATTGCAATAGTCAGCATTAATATTACAACACCCAAGATGTAAGTTGTACACCCAATACGTTTCCTGTCTTTCCTACGCGCACATATCAAACTATTCCTTCCCCTTCGACAGCAGTAATCAGCGTGGTGACGTCACACGCTAACCTGCCTTTCGTTCGGGAGCATATGTTGCGGTGAGAGCTGGCAGAGCTGACGTCACACAGCTACTACTATAGCTTCAGACTATGGGGTTCCACCCTAAGTATGAGAGGAAGGGTGCTAAGTTCCCAAACAATAGATGTGTTTTATTAAACATGAATTCGCTGTCTGTTTTAGGCAAACCTTAATTTTCGAGTAAGTTACATAAGCACCAAACGAGATAGTTCGTTGATAACGGCTGAGACTACCATTCGGGGATTCTTGGGTTCACTTATCGGACCGTTCACTGATCTTCTGTTTATCATGCTGGGGTAGTTTCCCATCTACAATGGCTTCATTTCCATAATTTCTATTTGTACCTTTGTGTGTGCTTCTAGATTTCGTGGCGTATGGTGGTGCCGGACATATGGCGTCAATACTTCCCCCCCTTATTTTACAGCTTTTTATTGTTTCCGTTTGTTTTCTGTATTTTTTACACATATACACTGTAGATATAAACACCCGTGCCCAAGGCGAAACTCGAACCCGCTACCCTCTACGCGGTGGCATCTAGAGATACACACACCAGCGACCACGGCTGCGAGGGCCGGCAGTTGTTCGAAGGAAAGAGTACTCCCTGGACACTAAGGTTGCTTGACGGGATCTTCCTTGCCTCCTCTAGGCACTTGCAGTAATGGGAGGGGTCTTCAATCCTGGAACTTAAACAGACTTCCGGGCGTCTCTGGCTGATTTCCTTTTTCTATTAATAGACACACAGAGATTCACAAACACCTATTCCCAAAGCGGGACTTGAATCCCGATACAAAGAACCACAAAGCACGCTATTTACAAAGGTTCTACTCCAATTAGTCCCGGACCCGTAGGTCCAAAGATCCTGACCTTCTTCCACCAGGGAGTTACCGAGCTGTGCCAAAAGGGTGCCCAGCGCCTCCGTGGGGCTTTCCATAGGGCAAGACCTAGAGAGTAACAAGCCCCCCCCCCATCTGGTCCTATGGACTCAAGACGGGATGGAAGTGGATACGCCACTTACGCGCGCCAACTCCAAAATGGGAAGACTACCGATATGACCTCGGTGGAGCCGCCTGGTGATCTAGCATACCTTCTACTAGCTATGCTGACTAGTATAATATTAATGGCTTCCCTCAACCCCGTCCGGAGACGTACCCGATCTCCCACGGGTATCGGGAACCACTGCCCCCTCGAGTCCAACCCAATCCGAACGGCTCCCAATCAGGGAGGGGCTCGAATGTTCGGCCCCAGGTTCCTCTAGTAACGTCAGAGATACCACGAGTGCTAAGGGTCCGCAGCGCCCGCACCTCGGCAGCTGAATGGGACGAATCCCCTCCCCTACGGGAACCACAAAGCACCAACGAACGCTGCCATGGGGACCGAGATTTTAGAATGAGAAAAGCGTAAGATTTACTTCAACTGAAACGTTAATGACTCATTTGGCCATAATAATTTGCTCTTAAAGCAAAAGAGGAAGCAATTATAAAACAAAAACGTGACATTGACCCCAGAAAAGGTTGTATTTTAGTTGGTGGAAAATTAAAATCGATGTTTTATTTATTGACGCTCTTGAACTACTTTAGTTCTCAGTGTCCCGTTCTGTACAGGGCCTGAACGCCCTCTTAATTTTCCTTAGAGGGCTTTTTATTACCTTGAGGCTCTTTTACGTGCCGCGACCAAGGCTTTACTACCCTTCCGAAGGAAGCCAACGCAAAGAAAGCCCCTGTCAGGAGTGTGCCACACTCACACAGTGCAAAAAAAAAAAAAAAAAAAAAAAAATGCGCCCTATTCACTCAGTATACTAAGACCAAGAAGATTTATTCAAAAACATAGAAGATGTTAAAAATATTTTTGAATGGGCTATAACTGAATTGACCCAAGTGTCATAAACATCTACAGGCAGGGTATTGGAACAGTTCTAACTCCCCTTAGGCCTCATTCCCCTGAGACTTTCTCTGCTGTGTTTAAGTCTTACTTTTTACGCCCGAAATCCATTGCTCTCCAAATCGGGAACCGGAAGACTAGCATCACAGGCTAGCATGTTACCCCTAGACTACAGAGGGCATGATTGCGCTTGATAAGTGCTGTTTTCGGAGTTGGGGAGGCGTTGTGGTCGCTGTCCTCATGGGAGCTGTTTATAGAGACCTGGAACCAGTGGTCAGCTGCACCTAATACTGAGATGAACTTTCAGCAAGAGTTAGGGACCACCATGGTGGGTTGCGCGTGGTTGAGATCTCTCGTCTCCATCCTTCTGGGGTTTGACGCAATAACGTCCAGAAGGTTCAGTGTGGAATTCTACTTCATAAGTTTAAGGCCAGACTCTGGCTGGTGCAATGCAGTTTTCGTGTATCCGCTTCGCTACTTTTGGTTAAATTTATCAATAGAAGTCTGCAAACCTAAAATATGCACAAGTATACAGGGTGTTTCAAAACGACACTGAACGAACATATAGAAGTAGTTGGTCAGCTTCTATGTAACACATATAGATAGTTTTTACCGCCAATAGAGCCGCAAAAAAAGCTCCAGAAAGAGTGTGAATTAAGCAGTGACAGGAACAAAGGGAGTGCGCAAGTATAGGTCACACGCCGTGCCATATGCTGTGGCTGTTTGTAAACATACCGGCATATTCCGCAGTAGCTTGCTACTATTAAGAATTTATTTGGTTTATGAAACCGCAATAAAGCAACTATTGCTTAATTATTGCTTATGAGTGTTTAACGTGTTCCAAAATTCCGTTATAGCAGTCCATGATGGCAAATAAGCTGGTGGACATATGCAACTTATACCTTTTAGAGGGAAGTTAATGTTAGTGAGGTTGAGGATAGAAGCATTAAATGATAAACAGAACAGAAAACGACATCAAAGAATTGTAGATAAATTAACCAAAACTAAATGGCTTATACATGATACGAGCATTTTATTTCATGTGTTTGATAACACTAAATAAAGCATTTGTAACTGAAAAGGAAGATGTTGATATTTACAGTAAATGGTTGAAAGTATTGTACAATTAAGATCATTAAAAAATGCTCTGAAGTTAAACAAATAGATATTACCATTGATGTAACTATTTTTACAATTCATATTTTTAATGAAACTGAATTAATCGTGCGTTCGTTGAACTGCCTTCAGCTCTTCCATACATCACAATCATATCCGTTATTTTGACGTTCGTTTAGCGCTCCATATTGCTTGGATTTGCTATCTAAGTACACGCAAAATCCTCTCTGTTAGGACGGAATGTGTAGTTTTACACTGAAGAGCAACCTTGCAACTGTCCGAGGTATTAGTCGACCTTTTCACAAGTAGCTGCCGTTTGCCCCATTACCTGAAAGGTAGGCTAGGGTCACTGATAAAGAGCCAGGAGTAATGTTTTTGTTTTTGTGGCCGGTGCGTCCCAATAACAACTTTTGAGGTTCGCACACCAGTGTTTCCTGCGCTGCCTAATCACAAAATCATGTAATATTAAATGCTGCATAAAATTATTCTTAAGAGAATTTCGAAGCTGTGACACAGAAATTCGGATAGTTAAGTTATAAACTACGCAAAGGCTATAATCGGTGTCGTTTTAAAACAATATGTATATTATCAGAATTGAAATAGGCAAAATTCATTTGCCTTTAGAGACAGTTTTGAAACACAGCCGATCAGTATGTATGATCTATATATCATGTAATGAATGCACTAAATGCCACTCTCCCACGCTGATTTGTAATTATTATTATTATTGTCGAGTCTGTTATCTATACTGTCCTGTTAGTATTCTAATTTCATGAGCTGTAATACTTCACAATGCTATGTAATTACCTATATAAGAATATAGCATTGCTATTATGCCGTAACTCTAATAGTAAATTACTTTGCATATGATAAAATATCAATATCAGTTTGATTAAGGAAAACTGTAAATGATTCTTTACGACATTTTCAAGTCTTGACAAATCTTGTCCAATCTTATTAAATATTTTTCAAGTTTAACAATTTAGGTTTTATTCCAATGTGACTGTGATTATGACACATTTTGGAGGGCTTATTAAACCCTTTGAGCCTATGCTTCTGGCGGGGTGTCCCTTTGGAGGGAAGGGTGATGTAAGAGGACTCTAAGGGTGCTTCAACTTCAGGAAAGACGATAGTAGAGGGCAGGGTTCTTAACAGCTATAGATTACAACTAGTACAACCGGCTCCCCTTCTCTCGGGGGCCCAGGATTCAGAAACCTCCCCAAATTTGGAAGACGGATGGAAGGATTTATTGCGAGCAAATTCTTATCATGCAAAGCCGAGACTTAGAACCCTGGAAAAAGTGAAGTGAAATAGTCCAACAGGACTTTGGGGGTTTTATTAATATTTCAAGCATTCGTCTAGTGACCTGTGAAAACCCCGGAAAAAACTTACGAGTCAAGAAGATCGGCCACGGATATATGCAAATGGCAAGCTGTAGTTATTACGGTGAAAGGTAAAGTTACACCTTATTCGAAACCGCATTCTATGTATTCAACATGCTGAAGCCCCTGGAAGAAGAAACTCAGACCATGGAGGAGGTTATACCGGTCGCCGAATGGAATGTGTCCCCGATATAGCTTTGTAAACTCTACAAAGGTTTGTGGAGGGAGTTAACGCCACTGCCGCAGGAGCAGGCAGTCATTTTCTCCTTCTCTTTTACCACCACCGAAGAAAGCCATGGCCCACCTCCAGTTGAACATAGTCGGTGCGAGGAGCGTGTTTGGTAAATGTGTGCCAGCAACTTCAGTTTAGTTACGTGTGTTCGAAGTTATCAGCACTCGCTTCTCGTACATACAGCACGTGCCTATGTGTCGACTGTTTGTGTGATACGTGTTGTCTAATACTTAGTGCGTAAGTATAGTGTTTAGTTTTCAAAAATAGGATTACAGTGCAAATGTATACAAATGCTGCATTTTAATTGAAGTATCACAATGTCATAGTTTGCCAGTTAAATACATAGATGATGGAGTTATGATAGTGAGAATCTTTTGTATTAAAATATTTTACCTTCAATGTGCACCTTCGTAGAAAACAAAACTGCAGACGATTTATTGTAAGTATACCATTTACAGTTCAACTGTTTTCTGTTTATATTTATAGTTTCTCTAGGATTCTCCATGCAAAACTTCACCAGAAATACGTGTTTTGAGCTTCCTTAATTCAAAGAAGATTAGTGTGTGCTCACTAATATAAAGTCAGCCAAACATTAAACACGCTACAGGAATGGTCTTAACTTAGAGAAATTTTCCAAAGATTTCCTCAAAAAAAGACACGATTTGAAGTACTATATGACCAGGCACGTATTCAGAAGTCAATTTCCGGGGGGGTCCAAAAATCTACGTTGAATTATTTGCTTTTAATAATTAATCAGGGATGTATTTTTTATCATGTTAGTAAAACCAAAAACCGATGTAATATATTACATTCACATCACTTTCTCCACCCAATCTTCTACAAATTGTTCTCAGAAAAGCTTGTTTTTGTCTTGTTTCTTTGGATAAAGTCTATAGAAAGACCTTTAATTGCACACTTTTGTTCTTATACCTGGGATAAAGTGATATAAGCAGCAATCAGATATTTAAAAACCACTAATTTATGCATTTGAAGTATTAGTTCTCCTTGAATGAAATTCTCTTATGAAATTATGCAACGAGCAATTTTGAGACTGCTAAATGTGCATGCATAACAATTGTTATATAGGATGAAATGTTTCGAAAATAGCTGATACGAGGGAAGTAGAAATTGCGGGAGCTGCGTATTTTATGAGCTCCACGTTCTCTTTTAACCCGATGTTTTTATCTATGATAACCTGGTTTCTTAGTTAAATAATCATGGAAATTAAAGAGGTGTTTATCGCCTTTTCCCCAAAAATTAAAAATTGTCGTGTCTCAAACATGTAGCATTTTAATCGTAATCAGTAGACATGTTTCTGAGAACAGAAAATTGACGGAAGTTCTTCCATCCAAAAGAAGATATTCACTCACTTTAGTCGATGACCCGTGTTTCAGTTTATATAACTCAGTTCTGAAGACAGTCCTGAGGGCAAGCAAGAGGTGCACAGTCGAGAACAAAAAGTCAGTTTCAAATTTATTTGATCATTTAGTCATTTGTTGCTAATATTTTTCTCAGAAATGTTTATTTCTTGTGAAACTATTATTATTTTTTTATAAAACTACTTATTAAGATTTTAGTTAATTGATGGAAATTAATCATTTCTTCACACTAGCCGTACATAGGCTAAGGTTTATCATAGTCAACATGAAAAATTCGATGCCACGGCCGGGATTTGAACCACGGATCTCCTGATTTCCGTCCAGTCGCTCTTACCCATTGAGCTACCATGGCCAACTTGCTGTCATGACATGCAATTCTCCATTTGACTCGTAATTTCCCCGGTAAACCACTAGAGGCTCTCACATCCGAGATATACTGTTTGTGGCGACTTACCATTGTAAGTACTTGCATTGTAACTGTAAGTATTACTGTGATGAAGCCTGATGAAGCGAGGCTTCATCACAGTAGTACTTACAATGCAAGTACTTACAATGGTAAGTCGCCACAAACAGTATATCTCGGATGCGAGAGCCTCTAGTGGTTTACCGGGGAAATTACGAGTCAAATGGAGTAACAGCGAGTGGACGAAAACCAGGAGATCCGTGTTTCAAATCCCGGCCGTGGCATTGAATTTTTCATGTCGACTCTATCTACTTATTAAGAGTTTTCATTGCACTAGGCGGCCTTGTTTTGTACAGTGAATAGAGACGTTAAGAAGAGAAACTTAAATAAACTTTTTCAATTTATTTTAAACTTAGTTTTATTTCAACTATTTATTTATTAAAGGTTCGGAATGACAATTCCTTTGGGGGCGGGGTCCGGACCCCCCCCCCCTTAAATACGTCTCTGTATATGACTAATAAAATACGTTCATGACCAATAAAATATATGTATATCTTAAATTTTCTGGGAATAGCCACTGATGTCCTCTTCACTTGGAAGCAATTTGTGCAATTTTGTGGCACTGATAAATCTTAACCCTTAGTTGGTAACATGTGAAAAATTGGCGCTTACGTTAACATCCCTCTGTGAGACTAACATTATCAAATTTTGCATTTTAGGTGTACCTTAATGAGTACAGAAGATAAATAACCTTACGGAAATATTAGTACTGATACTTTTATTTCGTTTAAAATATTTTTCTGTAAAATATGCAAGTAATATAAAATTAAATATTGGTGTTTCACATGAAATAGTTCCTGAAGTTGATTATACTCACGTAATAGTCACAAAATGAACTAGCCTCTAAACCTGACATTTGTTTGGAGATATATCTTGACCTCAATGCAAATAAGGTAAACCATTACATACTTTCTACACACATTTTACACATTTTCATAGAACACTGTAAGCAACTGCGTTTATCATACGTCACGCAGTTGTATGCCGTCATTCTATTCAGCGTGATGGGACAGTAACGACGTCTTTTCTATCTTTTCTAGCTTGTCGTTTCTTACTCTTTTTGCTGGAGAATCATCTCTATGCCTTTTATCCAGAATGTCCGAAATGATTTTCCTAAGATCATCCGGTAAATTTAGAACATGGAGCCTACGCTGCACATGCCCTCTGATTAGGTTTACTCCTATGCTTTTTATGAACTCAAATCTTTACATCTTACCTTTGTGAAGATATTTAACATAGGCATTAGTGCAGCTCAATGATATCAGAAAGTAAAATATTGCGAGTGGCCATCTCCTTATTCTTCGGATAGCTAAGTAGTTGCTACATATCACGTCTGGAGCATTCACTCCAGATTTTGTGGCATTATATGAAACAGTTCATATTGCCATGATAAATTCTGTCGATTTCGGTGTCATTTTCCCTATTTTGAATAGAGTCAACACGCCCTATTCATTCTCGGATATGCTGAGACTCTATTTCTGAATCTCTGTAATGGTCTAAATCTAATATGTGATCTTCAGGAACGTAAGGAAACTCCGAAAGATGTCATCGTCGCCCCCTTGAACTGCTCTAAAGCCAACTGCACCATTTTTGTTGTTGTAATTTACGTCCTCCAACGTTAAGTCATATCGGACGATGAATGGAATGAGTGAAATGATACTCAAATGAGCCCAGGATCCATAGAGCTTAGAGTTACCTGACATTCGTCTTTCAGGATAAGGGAAAACCATGGAAAAAACCTTATCAACGTAACTCACCCTGACCGAGATTCGAACTCGGGACCTCTTGAACGTGAGGCAAACACGCTACTACCACGCTAACAAGGCGAGCACCAACTGCACCAATTTTCTGCTTCATTATGACGTGAGGTATCCCTCCACTAGTAGCCATCTATAAACAATTAAATATTTGAAACGTAAGATATATAACACAAGAAAAATTCCTTGTTTGAAGTAATATCCGTCTATCAGACGGAGACAGGAACCCTACCTTTACAGTAATATCGTCTGTGACACGATGTGCGTGACGTACGAGTAAAATAATACTTTTGTGGAAGCAAGACAATGATGTTCACGCAGTACGAAGTTCAACTCACAAATGAAGCATAACTGTATTATCAAATCAAATTAGCAATGCACGTGTGTCAAATATACGTTGAGAAATTTATACCCGCCTCAGAGACGGATGTTACCGACTAAGTGTTAAGAAATAGAGAACAACACACAAAAAAGGTAAACATTTTAAAACGCAATTTGTTTTAAATAAGTTTTGTTTTTTGCATCATCAGCGTTATCTTCTATTGGCTTGAACGTTTCAGTAGCTTGTCTCTTGTTAAATATTCTATGGTTATTCAGCTGTTTTTCGTCATTCTATGGAGGAGTAGTTAATTTGAAGGCCGCACTTGAACATCTGACTGTCGATTCGAATTCCTTTGTTCCTTTTATTCCTCCAACGACACGTGTAGCGTAATTATTTCTTTATAGGTTATCTGAATTTACTGAAGTAAAAATGAAAAATAAGCTATTATAATAATAGTCGTAGAAGCTACGTAAAAGTAGAGACATGTGAGTAGGGACAGTGTTTGAATGTAACACAACTGACTTTTTACTTTCTATATTGTATTCCATTCCAAAATTCTATACAGAGATTTAAACACAAATGTATGTTTTGAGATCCCTTGAAAAGATAAATGACAGTTCTTAGATGAAGATTCGCCCACACGACTGTCTTTATCTTGTCTGTGAACAGAATAACTCAAAACAAAAACTCAGCTTTTTCAGTTCACGCATCTTCCAGGGATTGGTATTTTCCTCTCTCCATGCTAACCTTCGTCCTTTTTCTATTTTCTAACAGAAAAAAAAAATGCTCTAATGGTTTTGAGTGCCATAACCTAATAAAATGTATATCCTGAATTTTGATGTGAATATTCTTTAAACTCCCTTTCATAACTGAATTTTATCTTCTTCTTCTTCTTCTTCTTCTTCTTCTTCTTCTCTTCTTCTTCTTCTTCTTCTTCTCTTCTTCTTCTTCTCTTCTTCTTCTTCTCTTCTTCTTCTTCTTCTTCTTCTTCTCTTCTTCTTCTTCTTCTTCTTCTTCTTTCTTCTTCTTCTTCTTCTTCTTCTTCTTCTTCTTCTTCTTCTTCTTCTTCTTCTTCTTCTTCTTCCTTTTCTTCTTCTTCTTCTTCTTCTTTCTTCTTCTTTCTTCTTCTTTCTTCTTCTTCTTCTTCTTCTTCTTCTTCTTCTTCTTCTTCTTCTTCTTCTCTTCTTCTCTTCTTCTTCTTCTTCTTCTTCTTCTTCTTCTTCTTCTTCTCTTCTTCTTCTTCTTCTTATTCTTCTTCTTCTCTTCTTCTTCTTCTTCTTCTTCTTCTTCTTTCTTCTTCTTCTTCTTCTTCTTCTTTTCTTCTTCTTCTTCTCTTCTTCTTCTTCTTCTTCTTCTTCTGTCTTCTTCTTCTTCTTCTTCTTCTTCTTCTTCTTCTTCTTCTTCTTCTTCTTCTCTTCTTCTTCTTCTTCTTCTTATTCTTCTTCTTCTTCTCTTCTTCCTTCTTCTTCTTCTTCTTCTTCTTCTTCTTCTTCTTCTTCTTCTTCTTCTTCTTCTTCTTCTTCTTCTTCTTCTTCTTCTTCTTCTTCTTTCTTTCTTCTTCTTTCTTCTTCTTCTTCTTCTTCTTCTTCTTTTCTTCTTTCTTTTCTCTTCTTCTTCTTCTTCTTCTTATTCTTCTTCTTCTTCTTCTTCTCTTCTTCTTCTTCTTCTTCTTCTTCTTCTTCTTCTTCTTCTCTTCTCTTCTTCTCTTCTTCTTCTTCTTCTTCTTCTCTTCTTCTTCTTCTTCTTCTTCTTCTTCTTCTTCTTCTCTCTTCCTCTTCCTCTTCCTCTTCCTCTTCCTCTTCCTCTTCCTCTTCCTCTTCCTCTTCCTCTTCCTCTTCCTCTTCCTCTTCCTCTTCCTCTTCCTCTCCTCTTCCTCTTCCTCTTCCTCTTCCTCTTCCTCTTCCTCTTCCTCTTCCTCTTCCTCTTCCTCTTCCTCTTCCTCTCCTCTTCCTCTTCCTCTTCCTCTTCCTCTTCTCTTCCTCTTCCTCTTCCTCTTCCTCTTCCTCTTCCTCTTCCTCTTCCTCTTCCTCTTCTCTTCCTCTTCCTCTTCCTCCTCTTCCTCTTCCTCTTCCTCTTCCTCTTCCTCTTCCTCTCCTCTTCCTCTTCCTCTTCCTCTTCCTCTTCCTCTTCCTCTTCCTCTTCCTCTTCCTCTTCCTCTTCCTCTTCCTCTTCCTCTTCCTCTTCCTCTTCCTCTTCCTCTTCCTCTTCCTCTCCTCTTCCTCTTCCTCTTCCTCTTCCTCTTCCTCTTCCTCTTCCTCTTCCTCTTCCTCTTCCTCTTCCTCTTCCTCTTCCTCTTCTTCTTCTTCTTCTTCTTCTTCTTCTTCTTCTTCTTCTTCTTTCTTTCTGTAACTCCTTTGTGCTGTTAAGCGTAGAGTACAAGCCTCTTCTACCCATTTCCTCCACGTTTCTCGGTCCATTATCATTCTCTTTATTTCTGTCATGGGTTTTTCCCTCTATCCTTCCCCAACTTCTCAATGTATTCCTGATACAACATGCGTGGCCTTCCCCTATTTCTTTTACCTTCTGGTTTTGCTCCAATACATTGTTTGGGTTTTCTTTCTTCTGACATGCGGAGTACATTTCTATACCATTTAAGTTGTCTTTTTTCCAATGTTTCTTTAAACGGAGTGTGTACCCAACTCTTCCCTTATTGTTACATTTCTAATCATATCTCTTCTTGTCTTCCCCACAGCTCGTCTTAAATATCTCATTTCCATAGCTGTTATTTTTGCTTTCTTGTTTCTGTAGGACAGTCCAGCTCTCTGCTCCATATAATAGAATTGGTAGTATTATTGTTTTAAATACTATAATTTTTGTATCTTTTGTTATTTCCTTTTTTTCCCCACAAGAGTATTATTAATCTGATAGTAGAACCGAATTGGCCTTTCTTATTCTGTTTAAAATTTCCTGCTCTATTTTTCCATCCTTATTTATAATTGTACCCAGGTATTCATAACTGTCTACCGGTTCTAAGATTTCATCATAACGTTTAATTTTACCTTCTTCTTCTTTCCTTCCTATATACATGGTTTTACTTTTGGGTATGTTTAATTCTAAACCTTTTCTAGTTAATTCTTCTTTCCATTCATTTAGCGCTAGTAGTATATTATTATTACTATTTTCTATTAATATGGATGTCATCAGCATATATCAACGATTGTGCCCAAACTGGTCTTAAATTTCTATATCCTATCATAGTTCTTGCTGTTCTTCTTTTGCAAGTTTTCCATATTTCACCCATCACAATAATAAATAAAGGTGGGCTGAGACTCTCTCCTTGTTTAACTCCTCTATTCATCAGAAATGGTTCTGATTGTCTGGTCCATCTAATCTTATTATCCCTTTTGGTTCTTGATAAACTGATTGTATTGCTTCAATAAAATTCATAGGTAATTTTTTATTCTTTAGAGCTTTCCAAATTTCTTCCCTAGGTATTGAATCAAATGCTGCTTTCAAATCTAAGAATACTGAATTTTATTCAAGGATATCAAGATGTACAAACGTTTTCTACAGGAAAACTATAGGAACACAATTTGTGTCAAATATATACTGCAGTTTTAGTTGTTTTCGTAACATTTGCATGTTTAAGGATACCTAATGACTGAAAATTTGAAATCCTGCAGAACTAATAACACTAGCTTTTTAAGATTTATACCACATATGTAAGTTACTGTGAAAATATGATACAGCCCAAATATTGTCAATTTCACTTTGATAGTTTGGAAAAATATGGTCAAATTATTTATCTTGGTTACGTCACCTAAAAGGTCTCTTGCGACAAATTAACTTAAATTTTGTTCTAATATTTTAACAACAGGTTCCCAATCAGTCCATTATTTGAATTTTCCCTAGGTGTCTCTGTGTCTCATTAACTTTAGGCTCCAAAAAATTTTAAAAGCCATGAACATGGCTTTTTTTGCCTAAAATTTAAAATTTTTGTGTTTTGAAGTAAAAAATAAAATAAAATAAAATCCACAATAAATCCAGATAATTTTCTATTCACTGTGTCTCTATGAACGTGTGTAGCAAGTTTCATTAGTCTAACACTAAAACTGTGAGGCAAGGAGCATCTTAAATGATGAAAAATGCTGAAATGTTCAATAGCGAGAACACAAGGATAAAGAATTAGAATTCATATTTAACACTAGCATTCATGTAACTTTCAAACTAGATTAGAACATTTAAAAATGGCTTGTGGATGCTATCTAAGCATTCTTTGGATTCAGGAAGGCTTACACTATTTTATAGACTAAGGAGAGGAAAAGGTGACTTTTTGAAAATGTTCATGAAATTTCAGTCATAACCTTTCTAAGCGTCACCTAATGGACATCCTGGGTAGTTAGAGATTCTTGTTTCGTCCCCGCCTCTTTCTTTCCTTTCCTCTGTAAGTGATTACTAATGGGGAAGCAATTTAACGACAGTTCAACAAGAATTTAAAGTGGTCGATTTTATGCTGAAGTATTCCCAACCTTACAACAGGGATTAGTAGTTTCAAGTCAGTCAGTACTAATACATGAAGTAATAATAAATAAAATCTTGTTTTAGAACGCACAAGTTAATGAAATCACTTCCCAGTGCTAAATGTCATATACCCGATGTATTTAATCTGAAACGGGTTGTAGAAACATTAAATGTGTGCAACAATTATGTAATATTGAAACTATTCCATATAAACCGTGCACAAGAAATAGAACAGTCTTTGCCTGTTTTTTTCCCTTCAATTTACGTCCTGCTATGTTCAGTCATAGCGGATAGTGAATGATTGGGTGAAATGATGCTCAAATGAGTCCAGAGTCCATGGAGCTTAGAGTTACCCGACATTCGTCTTTCGGGATAAGAGAAAACCCCGGAAAAACCTGTATGCAGGTAACTCACCCTGACCGAGATTCGAACTCGGGACCTCTTGAACGTGAGGATCCACTCAGGGGCCTACTTCGGTAGGTACGGGTTTGGCGCACCCGGGGTCCCGAGCCAACAGTCTCCCTCGTGTGGGCTCCTCTTCGTGGTTGAGGGAGACGGTCAACAGGCCCACCCAGGTGTAGGCCGTGCGTGGAGACCCGTGGAGAAGGTTTTTAGGATTCTTATCTAGTTTAGAGTTTAGGATTTAGTGAAGGAAATTTTTAGTAGGTTTTGATTGATGTGTATTTTTAATAGGTTTTGTTACACTTGTATAGTTTTTAGAAAGTTTTATATCTGGCTTTTGCCATGACTAGTTTTTTAAAGGGCGCTGATGACCGCCGTAGTTGAGCGCCCTTATATATATATATATATATATTATATATATATTATATATATATATATATATATATATATACATATCATCATCATCACATCAATTGAACGTGAGGTAGACATGCTACTATTTACGCTACCGAGGCGGGCAGTCTTTGCCTGTGTATATTTTAGGAACAGTTGCTAATGTTAATGACAACTGAACAAACAGAACGTCACGAAAGGTAACCAAAGGACACCATAATGTAGAAAATATGTCACAGTTGACTCTTGGTGAATTCCAGAGATTATATACCACCAATAAACATTCCCGCATGTTTAAACATTCTTATTTAATTCGAAATAATTCTTAGATAAAAAAACAGAGCGAGAATACAAGAATAAATTTGTATATGAATAGTATAATATGTAATTAACTTATGAACATTTATCATGTATCACGCCTTGCATTTGCTATAGATATTTCATTACTCCAGAGCCATCTTACTGCTATTAGTTTAATGTAGCTATAGTTTAATAGACGTTTTTGTAAAAATGCTCCTCTTGTAGAGTTCTTGCAAATATATATTTCCCGCAAATTGTGGGATACTGACAGTTTAATATAAATGATTTTGACCATTAGTCATAATCATAACATTTTTGCTGCATTACTCGATAAACGCAGAAAAGTGGTTTGTCCTCGGTAGGTGCTTTCATTTCACTGAAAGGCTGTAGCGTGATTAAGCCATTACTCTCTGCATCTTGCGACATACTTAATGTCTGCAAGAAACATTTTAACAAAGAACGATATTGGAGGAAGGAGGGGGGAGAGATCACGAACACTGGATACATATTTTGTAACACGTGTTTCATGACGCTGGCATATAACTTCATTTAACTCATTCGATAAGAACCAATTGAAAACATTGCTGGGATATAAATCTTCATCATAAAGCAGGGACGTTGGCTACAGATAAATTGTTTCTTGTAATTCCAACATTAGAAAAACTTTATTTTCAGGTGGAGTACCATTTGCCCCAGTAACGATTGTTTTGGTTTAGGCTCTGAGAGTTGAAAAATATTTAAATATGTTTAAATATGTGGTTTAAAAATCGACATGGACATGTTAAAATGAGTAAGAAGAGGAAATTGTTAAAATTCAGTCTGTCATGAGATGACGCAACATGTAAATGATGTGAATGTTTTATGATTGGTAGTTTTAAAAATGATATTATATAATGTGTGACGTGGACCAGTAAAAAGTAAGTTTGATTGCTAGTGATGGCAACGAGAGGATGAAAAAATTCAATAATTTTGGTAAAACAGCGAGGAAAGACCACTAGGGGCTCTCGCATTCGAGATTCACAAAAATGAGTCAAAATGGAGAATTTAATGTCAGGACGGCACGTTGGCCATGGTAGCTCAAAGGGTTAAGAGCAACTGGACGGAATCCAAGAGATCCGTGGTTCAAATCCCGGCTATGGCATTGAATTTTTGTGATGAAATTATTATATCCATCAATTAACTAAAATAATAAGAGTTAAATGATGAAGCCTGGGACTCAAGTACTTACGGTAGTAAGTCGCCATAAACGGTGTATCTCGGATGCGAGAGCCCCTAAAGGTCTACCGGGGAAATATATGAGTCAAAATGGAGAATTTAACGTCAGGACGACACGTTGGCCATGATAGCTCAAAGGTTAAGAGCAACTGGACGAAAACCAGGAGATCCGTGGTTCAAATCCCGGCCATGGCATTGAATTTTTCATGTTCACTCTATCTATTAAAAACCTTAGCCTATATACGGCTAGTGTGGAGAAATAATTAATTTTCATCAATTAACTAAAATAATAATAAGTCTGTGTTTTCGCCAACCACAAGGGGATATACGAGTACTTTTATGAAACAATAAATTACTCCTTAGTCATAACTCGTACCCGCCTTTAGGTTTAGTGGTAAGGTGTTAGAACAAACTGCACGGTTACCAGGTAAAAAAAATGTTTGAAAAAGAATTAGAAATACCTACGTCAGCTGCATAGCGTCTGACTCTCAACAGGTGTTTCATAGAAAACTTGTCTGAGCCTTGAAGCAACCAGTATTTTCACAGAAATCATATTTAGCAGAAAATAAAGATAATAAGAATAATAATAAAAAAACGTACTTAGGAGACTTGCTTGAGTTATGTTCTCTAAATAAAGAATATGTGAAATGCCTTACAAATAGCTACGGTGCCCTTTGCTTTTAAAAACAGTTTATGACAGTTGTGTACAATAAAGCACTAAAATATTACAAATTTATTTAATTTATTACTCTTGGTCAGGAGGTCCGTGGTTTTCATAAGGCAAGAATACCAGAATGTACCCTTGTTTAGCACAATAACAGCTTATGGAACATTACAACCTGTGGAGAGGCAAAGGTCGAGAGAGGAGCAAAAATTTTTACACAGCTTTAAATTTACTTCTTTTGCAGGTTGAAAGTACATAAATGTTACTTAACTGCAACAATACAATACGTTCTTGTTAATTGGCATATAAAGAAGGAAACTATGTTGAAATTTCGTCAGAAATACACTGTACAGACACCCTGAATCGAAAACAGAAGCATTTGAACATTATCCATGTGTGTGTCTGTATATGAACAAAGAAAAACCAGTTAAATACAAAACGTGTTCTATGGCCAGAACACCAAGAGAATGGAATTTTTTCCCCGCATCGGTAGCTTAGATGGTAGTATGTCTGCCTCATGTTCAAGAGATCCCGACTTCGAATCTTAGTCAGGGTGAGCTACCTGGAGAAGGTTTTATCCGGGGGTTTCCATTTCATTCATCGTCCAATATGACCAACGTTGGAGGACATAGATAAAAAATAGAATTTCAAAGTCACCGCTTTTAAAATATTTGAGTGCCACTTAAGCCTACCTTTTTATTTATTCTCATTGTACCTACAAAAACTATGTAACTGGGTCATTTCCACAAACATTTATTTCAATTAAATTTAATAAGGAGGATAAGCCCTTTAACAAAAGAAGAGAGTAGAGTATGGGTTTTATTAGTAACAAAAACTGACTTACGATATGCGAACAATATTTTTAAATGGGTGAAATTATGCCCAAAATAGCCCAGGCTCTATAGAGTTTAGAGTTACCTAACCATCATTCATATTCAGGATATGGGAAAACTTCGAAAGAAACCTTATTTCGATAACTTACTCTGATAGAGTTTCGAACTCACGACCTCTTGAATATGAAGCAGATGTGCTATTACCACGCTACAGAGGCGGGCTAATGCAAAGAGAAGAATGCAATTTCAATGGTACTACATAGCGGCCACTTCTTTGAAGATTCTTCTTCTTCTTCTTCTTCTTCTTCTTCTTCTTCTTCTTCTTCTTCTTCTTCTTCTTCTTCTTCTTCTTCTTCTTCTTCTTCTTCTTCTTCTTCTTCTTCTTCTTCTTCTTCTTCTTCTTCTTCTTCTTCTTCTTCTTCTTCTTCTTCTTCTTCTTCTTCTTCTTCTTCTTCTTCTTCTTCTTCTTCTTCTTCTTCTTCTTCTTCTTCTTCTTCTTCTTCTTCTTCTTCTTCTTCTTTTCTTCTTCTTCTTCTTCTTCTTCTTCTTCTTCTTCTTCTTCTTCTTCTTCTTCTTCTTCTTCTTCTTCTTCTTCTTCTTCTCTTCTTCTTCTTCTTCTTCTTCTTCTTCTTCTTCTTCTTCTTCTTCTTCTTCTTCTTCTTCTTCTTCTTCTTCTTCTTCTTCTTCTTCTTCTTCTTCTTCTTCTTCACTTCATGGCATAGGCAATCAAGTGCCTGTTCCGCCTTCGAAGTCCTCCAGCCATCGTTTCCTGGGTCTGCCCACCGATCTCCTACCTTTAGGATGATACTGTAATATTTGATTTGTAAGTCTATTATCTGGCATTCTTTCATCATGTTCCTTCCATTTTTGTTGGAGATCTTTTAACCTATCATTCATACTAAAAATGTCCAGCTCTTCTCTTATATTTTCATTTCTTATTAAGTCCCTCTTCGTGCATCCTTTCACACTTCTCAAGAATTTCATTTCTGAAGCCTGTACTTTACTCTGTTGCTTTTTAGTTAACGTCCAAGTTTCACTTCCGTATGTCAGTATAGGTACAGTCATAACTTTGTAGAATTTTAATTTTGTTTCTTTACGTATTTTGTTTCTAAATGTTCTATTTATTGTTTCACACACTCTTTGAAATTTGCATATTTTATTGTAGACATCATATTCCTTGTCATAACTAACATCAGTTCCCAAGTAGTCCAACGCAACGATTATTTATAACTATTTTTGTTGAAGATTCGTCTAAGTCTAAAAATTTATCTATCGTCATTCATCCCTTGCACCTACAAGAAAAATTAGAATCTTATTAATTTCTGCAAATATTTATCTCGGTTAATGCAAGCAAGGCAGCATTGCTTAATTTTAGGCCAGTTTATACTAACATAATGTGAATAAACAGTAAATGCGTATATATAGAAAGAATGACAGATGACTTGTACAAAGAAACCTGCATTTTTATTGGATTTGTACATTAAAACTCTAAGTTTATCTTAAACGATCTTTTTAGAGAAAAGTAAAGGACACTTGCACGAAAGTCATATATAAACGTATGGGAGGGAAGAGAAAGAGAGACAGCGATAGTGTGACAAATGACATGGTTCAGTCTAGATAATGAGGTCATCTTTTCTTTGCATACTCCTGATCAAATCAACAGCCTGCCATCTGTTCCAATATCGCTGTCTCTCTCTCTTCCCTCCCAAATGTTTGCATTAGTATTGAAGTAGTCAGCATACATTATAGTGGAGACACGATGCTTGCATATAATTAATAGGAAAAGTGAGTTATACATTTTTAATATTGAAATAAGACTTTATCTGAAGGAAAAAAAAAATTTCAAACACTCACTAAACCTACTCAACAAACTACAATATCTTACAACAAAGCAATTTACAATTAACGGTATACGTTAAAAACAGAGCAAGATGGCTCCGTGGTAACTATGATATTCGCATTCGGGAGGTCCAGAGTTCGATTACAGGTGATCACATATTCTGATCTCTCAGTTGTTCCAGGTTTTCTTGGGTAGCTAGGTGATTAGTAAGCTGCTTTCTCCTCTATCACAGCTTTCCTATGCCTATCATACCCTTTATTGTCACCTGTTTCAGGGTTAAATGACCAGGCGACAGTGTTCGGTGTGTTGTGGCAGGGCGTCCTTCGTGACTGTCTCTGAGTGCTCTCGAGCGGGCGAACCCTTTGAGAATTCCTGAATTGCTGTTATATTGAAGGGCAATGAAAGAGATAATTCCTAAAGAGGGTCATGAGGATCCAAGTTCGATGGCAGGGACAAGTCTATTATGATAAAAAGGTTAAGAAACATGAAACAGAATAAAACCCTAGGGATTAGAGGCTTGTGGGAGACGTTGACGCATTCGAAAGGAGACCCCCAGGGTTGTCATCAGGATCTAGTCGCCCTTCGCATCTCTCCCTTCATCCCTCCCTCCCAGGGGTAATGATAGAAGCACAAAGGCTCGAAGGTCTATGTGCAACGCTCTGCCCTATTATAGGCACCCCGGTACCTTAACTACTATACATTAAACGAAAGCAGAGTTAGGTTTGCCAACATTTCATTTCTGATTCATGCGAGTCATTAACAAAACAGGATGTACGACATTGTTTCTTTCCTCAGCTTTGAGATTCCATTCCACCCTTCAAATATTTTATGTTGAACTAAAATGTGGCATCACAAATATTTGTGTAAATATCGGCTGAAATATGGTGTTGAGAGTAAAAGAAAATGACCAAATTCCTACGTGAACAGCATCATAAATATATATACTTTGTTTTTAAATGATGCAGGACGGTTAATCAGTTTGATTTACTTTTCTACCACGCAAAGACTCCTTTATATAATAGGTACTACATTGATTCACTGTCTGTAACGTGAAGCACGCAAAAAATCTTCAGATTCACACACAAACACATGCCTCTGACAAGATGCATATTTCATCACAGAAAGAAACTTAAATATTCTCCAAAAAGAGAAAAAAATCCACGAATTCTGCAGAATAAATTACTTAATAATGCCATTAATAATACAGGCTGTAACTTTGTAAAAACCAAGCGAAGGTACCCATCGATTGCGCTTTCTGACTTGGACTTTTCTGTTTCCCTTTATCACATAGGAAAATGATACGGTGCTTAATTTCATCAATTCGTTTCATTCCATTTCATCATCTTTCAGGTGCAGTTTTAAGCTTGTACGCTGCAGGTGCTTGCGCATTTTGAATGCTGTTCTCGGCGCTGGGCGGCGTTATATGGTCATTGTACTTACGGAGGGACGCTTGTGTACACTGGACCCAGAGTGTTGGTGGCTCCACAGCGGTCTCTGGCGTCGGAATGAAGAACTTTGAACAATTAGAAATTTGCTATGTGAAGGTTTTGAACTTCTTTTCTTTGCATGGCCACACGAGAGGAATAAGAAAGAAAATGAGAAAGGAGAGAGAGAGGGGGAGGGAGAGAAAGGAAGTGATTTGCCATTGAGAAAAAATATAAAATAATTCATGTAGCGCTATAATCCGTCACACCTAACCCACGACAGAGGTGGGCGATCATCCAAATGATGCGGAGAAATGATGTGGTGAGCATCAGTCCTCACGTTCTTTGAAGACAGGATCCTATATCCAGGGCTTAAAATTCTCACCTTCTTAAGTGCGATCGAATACAATTTATGCATTCCGTAGCAGCGACCTATAGAGCTAAAGTGTAACCCACGGCGCAGAATGATAAGATAACCTATTTGTAATTTCAGGCCAATAAACACGAATATCACAGAAATTGTTAATGCCACAACAAATTCTAAAATATTAATCTTTGGTGAAATCTTAGTATCGATTTTTTTTGTGGGTGGAGTACGTTTCCTCTGTTTGCTCTAGAGGTATGAACCAGGTACGTAACTGCAATGACGGGGGCCTCCCCGGGAGGGAGGGTGAGATGAGAGGAGACAGATAGTAGACACACTAGACACACTAGGGCAGAGGGCAGGTTGCCTAGAGTTCCAGGTTGAAACCCCCGGTGGCAGCTGGTATAATTGGCTCCCTTCCCCGCCTTAGGCTTACACATCTCACTGGGGAGCTCGGAACTCAAAGACCGCCCCCTTTCCTGACACCTCAGATTTACCTAGAGTATCCTTTATCGTTGCCATGTCATGCTGAGGCGCCTGCCGAGATTTGAAACCCAGAAACAGACAAACACATGGAAGGTGAAGTGTAATGGGGGAATAAGAAATTCTCGGGAGGCCCAGGTTCGATTCCCGTGACTGTTGTCGCGAGGTCTACCCGAAAGTATGAAGACTCTGGCCTCTATCAGCCTGGGAGCGATGGAAAACTCCGGGGCTCTTTCCTTGGGACAATACCTTGAGTCTAAAAGGCCCCCCTCCCACATCGACAACGTCAAGACGGGTGGAAGTGGATACGGCACTTACGCGCGTCAACCCCTCAGGGAAGACTACCGAAAGCCTCGGTGGGGCCACCTGGCGATCTAGCACATCTTCTACTAGCTCTGCAGGTTAGTACCCGGGACTTTTTAGGCAACCCTCTGCCCCCTCCGGGTGGCTGAAGCCTGGCCGGAGGTACTCGATTTCCCGCGGGTAACGGGAACACACTGCCCCTTCGAGTTCAACCCAATCCAAACTACTCCCAACCAGGAAAGGGCTCGAATGTTCGGCCCGAGGTTCCTCTAGTAACATCAGAGGTACCACGAGTGCTAAGGGTCCGTAGCGCTCGCACCACGGCAGCTGAAGGGGACGGATCCTCTTCCCTACGGGGGATTCCCGTGACTGACCTACCTGATCCAAGGGTTTTTAAGGGGTTTTCCCGGGTCGCCAGGCCAATGCTGGGTAGAATAATTACATCCCCCAAATTTCTTGTCCCTCCATTTCATCTCCATTATCATTTCGAATCATCTCTCATCCGGTGGTCTGTTTAAGTGTCGCTGGGCACCTTGGGTCGACCACCTTCCAACTCCTCTCGCCTCATCCTTCCTCCCGAGGATGCTCCACATGGGGCTTAGGTACAATAAACCACAGGTTTCCGTCCCGAATACCCTCCGTAGTAATCCTAACCTTCCCACATTCGCCCAACGACCCAGGGAAATCGAAAAAGAAAAAAACATAGAATGTGGGCAGGGAGAATCGAACTCATGACCTACCAAATGTGAATCACAGGGACTATCTTCTAAGCCGTCTAATTCGGTGTGTTACAGGCAAGTAACAAAGGGTAAAGAAAATTTCTTTTACAATCTTTCTTTAGAAGATTCAACTTTCGAGCTGGTATTGCGCAAAGGAATTTGGTAATATTCTGCGAGCCAATGACCTCCGTGGCTTGCGGTTTGAGAATGTCGTGACATTATCGTTTCGTAACATCCGGTGACTTCCGCCCCGCCTCTGGTCACAAGCGGTGAGAATCGGATATTGTCTCTTGTACTAAGTCTTGCTTTGTCTGGGTAAGGTAGGCCTTGACTTTCAGACGCTCTATGTGGGCATCTAATGTTGCGGTAACTAGAAACCAAGGGCTTCCTTATTTACGGCACTCGCGCCATAGTAACAGGTTTTTATTTTGACTATAGATACCCACAGGTTTACAGTTTATTTGTCTCTTTAAGGGTAGATTACAAGCCTTATCCCACCAATCTTGAATTTGTTTAAGTCATGATTTATTTCGTCAGAATCTGTTAAAGAAAATTTTCATAGGATGTAAATGTCTAAATTCCCTAATCTATCTTTATATGTAGATGTCCAAGATGTTTGTTTGTATGGAAGATAGGATTTCTATTCTCTGATTAAAATGTATCCACAATTAGCTTCTTTTTATAAATAATGAAACCATTGATTAATACCAGAGTAGATTCATAACAGCACTTAGAGGTTATCTCTTGAATTAAGTATTGATCGAGTGGGATTTAATTATCACACGATTAAAATAAAACACATTAAGATCACAAGAAACAAACACAATAAAATATTAATTAACTTACTATATTGATTGATCTAACCGCTTCTTTATACTCTGTTTCTCTTTGTGCTCTGTAGTGTGATGTTAAAGCTAACTTCGAATGTCCGTGGGAAACAAATGACGATAGCAAAGAATCACAGATGCTAGGCAGGTGATAAAAATGACGGATTGGCTCAAAGACGTTATTGGTCAAAAGTCATATGGCGTAGTAAGTGTGGAATAGTTCTGGTAGAATTTGGTTCAGTTCACTTTCTTCAATAGTTTCTGAAAAAAGAGCAACTTATACAAAAAAAGTCTTTCACAGAAAAAACTGCTCAAAGTAAAAATGGGGAAAAACAAAACCTAATATGTTTTCAAAGAATGAAAACATACGGCTTGAGCAAAAAGAAGCTACCATGCTTGATAAACAGTGGACATTTATGGAAATTACTTGTTCTTTCACACTAGCCGTGTGTAGGACGCACTGTTAAAGGTAGAGCCAGACTAAAAAATGAAATGCCATAGTCGGGATTTGAACCACGGATCTTCTGGACTCCGTCCAGCCGCTCTAAAGCATTGGGCTACTATGGCCAACATGTCAGCACGACATTAAATTCTCTAACCGACTCGTGTTGAATTTTTCAGTCTGGCTCTACCCTTTCATAGTGCGTCCTACACACGGCTAGTCTGAAAGAACAATTAATTTTCATTAATTGTACCTAATAGTGGTCCGAACTATAAAGCCCGGGCCTTAAAGTACTTACATCATAGTAAGTCGCCATTAAGACAGTTGTCTCATGTATTTATGAGAATTCCTAGTGGTTTACCGGGAAAACGCGAGTCAGTTGGAGAATTTAATGTCATGCTGGCATGTTGGCCATAGTAGCTCAATGGTTTAGAGCGGCTGGACCCGAGACCAGAAGATCCGTGGTTCAAATCCCGGCTATGGCATTGCATTTTTCAGCCTGGCTCTACCCTTTCACAGTGGAAATTTAGTTTATAAAAATCCCAATTAATATGACTTCACCACATATATGCCCTTATATATGAGTACTAAATGTCATGGTAACTCGAAACCAAATACCACGAAGGGCTTTCTAATTTATTGCAAACGCATCAATGCCACAAATTTTCTTCACTAGGCCACCCGCAGGTAAATTATTCCTTTCGCAACTTTTGCACAGCAGTATACCCAGGAGATTTTAAATGTATAATATTTATTTTCTTAGCTATCAGACCGCGCAAGATGACTCCGCGGTGGTGGTCGCTTTGTGAAGGCTTTTTTTCCCGGAACCAGTCGGACCCGGGTTGGGACTTAAGCGGCGTTCGATTGGCTACGTTGGCTACGCTTACGCATCTCGCCTCCTGGATCTGGTTGCCCTTAAATTCTTTCCTTTATCCCTCCTTTCCTCTCAGGGCTCAAGTTCAAAGCACAAAGGGTCATTTGGCCTACGTGGGAGGTTCAGCTCCCGCTTCGAGGGCTCCTCCGTGAGGCATTTATCTTTACTTTAAGCATTAGCCACTTTATATTACAAGTTGTATACAGTAGATGATAGTAATATAGGGAGTAGCTGTCACTGAGAAACTGAGAAAAGTCTCACAGTGCAATAAAATTGTTAATTACTTAGGTAAAATTTCATGTATCAGTTTCTGCTGCATTTTCGTTTTATAGCTATTGAAATCCAAAATACACATTTTCAGAATAATATGTTAGAGATAAATTATTATATACTTTTTAATCCGCTTTAAATACGTAGTACATTATTTTTTTTAAATTATTTAACTTTCTAACAAGATTTTGCCTATCTTTTACAGTTTACAAGTTAAACAAAAGTCTTTCAGAATCGAAATAGGTCCCTAAATTAAAATTCAGGTGCACCAAATCGTCTATTTCCTGTGCGATCTAGCTATCAATTTTTGGGTGGAATGCAATAGGGGAATATGGGAATAAGTAGGACCGACTACAGGGGTGAAACTAGGTAGGCAGTTATTTTTCCTAGTCTGGTGCCATCTAGCATCGAGACATGTAACTTCTTGTTCCCTGTCCCATGTTTATCAGTCAACCGCCTTGAAATTTTACAATCCCGATTCCTCCGCATTGTCACAGACTCCCCTTGATACATCCCCAATCTAGTTATCCGAAGAGACCTACGTATTCCCACAATAACAGACTACATCCATAATCTTTCATGTTCCTTCTATCAAAACATCTCCCGCAACTTCAACTCCCTCATCCGCGGTCTAGGTGAGCACGACATCGATCCTTGAGAGCGCTACAAACGCCCGAGGCTGCTTCTAGGCACATAAAGTAACACATCAGATGATTTATATATAACTCCAACCTCATCTTCTGCCCTATATTACCCTTCCTTACAAAACACTCCAGTACAGGGCCTAGCCCAGATCTGGCTGATATTCACATCTTCAATGTCCAGTCGTGATGGTTCTTATCAGTCATTTAAAGGATGTTCATGCTGGTTTCATTTGATTTAACGGATTTATTGCCTGTTGAAGAAAAACCTAGTTTGTGATATAATTGTTCATCTTATTCATCGAACATACAAACAGTAAAAGTTGTTTTCCAAGTAAATGTCTTAGTCTTAAGCTTTTAAACGCATAATTTGAAAGTTGTTTGTTGGCTGTAGTTCGAAAGGAATCCAGAGTATTTTAAAATATAGCAATAGGGACAGAATCGGTTAAGACCCATGCATTTACATATTTTGTTGTCGATTCAAGGAAGGTAATTGACTGTTTAGTGCAAATTAAAGCAATGTTTAGTGTATTTTCACACCGCTTTTGTTATTCTAGGTTACATTCTCAATATGCCACGGTCTTACATTCGTAAAACAAATCGCCAAATTTTCCTTTCCCTTTTCAGTCAAACCAAGACATATAGTCCTCAGCGACCACTTTCCAAAAGATTGAAAGACCGTTATAATAACTGATTCTCCTTATTAAAACGAACTCATCGAAAAGTAAAGCAGCAAGAAACCTGAAAAAAGGGGGCAAATACGCAGCAAATTGTTCTACACAAAGAAATCCAAATTCCCAGAAATTTTGGCAGTGACTCAGAGACTGAATTGATGTATGGCAACGATTCAATATGTCTTCGTTATAATGAGTCATATGCATTTACATAGATGGTTGGCTGGGTGAGATGTATGAAGTGCTTCAGATGAGCCCCTGAATGCTACAAGGGAAGGAAAGATGAATTGGACCTATACACATACGTACCATGTCTTAGAAGCAAACACTAAGACCACTCGGCTTTGCTCCCATTGAGATTGCGACATAATTTCGAATGCAAAACATGTCTTAGAAATGAAATGAAAGAGAAACAACAATTCTACTGACTTTGATTCAATGTACTTGCAGGGTTAAAGTGCTATAGATGCAATCCCAGACAGTTGATCAGCAGTATCTACTGAGAAATCACAAAGCGATTTTCATTCCAACTTTCGCCTTGTTATCTATTGAAAAATCACGAAGAGATTTTCATTCCAACTTTCTCCTTGTCACAATATTCAATCACTTTGTATATGATCCCTCGCGCTTGCCGATGTATGAAACGTAGCTGTGATTGTATCTGAAGAGAGTGTACATACACTGGAGTCGCTGTGTATGTGCGATAGCTTCACGTAAAGTCTGTTTAGTTAACTCATGTGCAGTCGGCCGCTGCCTTTGACGAACCCTTACAATCGTTTTACAACCCTGGCCCGCCTCCTCCAAGACCTTTCTGCAAGGTTGCCACCTTTCTCAATACGTCATGGGTATCGTACGAGGTTTCGTCTAAATAAATTATCTTATGTCCATTACTGCAAAACTTTCTTAGTTTTGACGATATATATATCGCCAAGCTAAAATTCTACTGGATTCCATAATAACCCTTAAACTATTCAATGTGCAGTATTTGAAACCCAGATCCTTTAGGAGACCGCGCAAAATGCAGTGCCCATAAGGAAAATCACAAATTTCTTGCAAATGTGCAACCAATTCGTCTAAGGTGGGCGCTCTCCCTTTTGCATAGAATCTATAAATTTCTCGACGAATTAAATCGCATGTGAAATTATCTACTTTAGAGAAACGTTTCCTTTTGTTTTCACACTTGATCGGCGTCTTTGGTATTCCTTTCGTCACAATATTTCTTACTGTATTTCTGTGAATACCCATAATTTATAATCATTGCATAACCCCTTACCAAGATTATTTCTCAGCACATATTTATGTATGTTCAAAACAAGCGCTTGAATTTACTTAGAAACAGTTCCCGTTGAAACTTTTTTGTTTTGTTTGTTTTTGAGGCTTTTCCAGTTATATAACTCGGCCCAGTTATTCACACTATTGTCTTCACTTTGATTATTTTCACGTGACTGAAATTTATCTACTACTTCATTTGCATTTACCACTGCATTTCCCTCTCACGGTCTCCACATCGTGAAACACAACGAATTGCTGCATGTAATGAAACAGATCAACTGGAAGTTGGAACTTTGGCAAATGAGACTCCACGTGGAGTAGACATGCGACTGTCACTTCGAGAAAATCAGGGTCGCTATTGGTCCTCAACGACAGTGTTCCATTTCTGAAGTGTGGAGATAGATTTATGACGGTCATTATTGGGCGGGGGGCTCAGGTTCCTTTGACTCCGAACTGCACACGCGTTAACTAAACAGACTTTATACATCTCTGTGTTGCGAATTTTTCCCGATACGCCTTCTCGCTTTGCCATATAGTAGTACAGATAGTGGTATTACTTTTACTCCACATATAACTACTTGAGCAAGAATGCCCATGTTTTAATTCGCCAACGGCGACTGTGTTAGAATTTGCCACCCCGAGGAAAAGATGCAGTGGTAAACGATCCTTGTTGACATGCCTTTCACGCTTAATGCGTTAATGCTCGGCTGAAGATCTTGAGAGCTCGATGTAGCGTGAAGTACAAGACAAACGAAAGCAAGAGGGGAATGTCCGTGGCTACTGTACCCCTCGGGCAAATTGGATGCAAGTTAAGGAATGCTTGCTAAGTAGCCGTGAAGCGCTTTTGTTTGCCCCAAGGGTCCAGTTTGCGTGCCACCTAACAAGTGGAGGTGTTAATTCTATACCTGTCTTTTTGGCCCGTCGTTAATCGAAGGACAGTCCTTTATGGTATTCATGGTATGCTTGAGAGATGCAAACAACTTGTTTCCGATCCGTGTTTGCTACTTTTTTACACCCTTTTGTTGTATACTTAACTTGCCGATAATAACGCGTTTGAAAATCAGCACTTGATGAATGAAATGAGGTATGAGTCGCATGCCACTCCCTCCCTAATAGCTACTTGCATCTTTTTTATATTGGCCAGTAGGATGTCTTTACCTTCGTCTTAGGAAGTTCCGAAGACCAATAATCAATATCACAATCTGTCATCAGACGACAGCACACGTTTTCAGATCTAATGCAAGTGTCAAAAGCTACAGTCAGGGTGAGTTACCTGGATAAGGTTTTTCCGGGGTTTTCCCTTATCCTGAAAGACAAATGTCGGGTAGCTCTAAGCTCCATGGGTCCTGGACACATTTGAGCATCATTTCATCCATTTCATTCACCGTCCGATATGACTTAACGTTGGAGGATGTAAAATTAAACAAAAAAGCTACAGTAAAAACCCAAATTTGCTTTTTATAGAAGTAAGCAGATGGAGAGACCTCTAGTAACTGAAGCGCATGACCCCAAATAGGACATGGAGGTGACCGTTGGGAGGAAAGGATGAAAGAAAATGCAAGGGCGACAAGATCTGAACGATGGAAATAAATTTTCTTCCACACTACCCGTGTGTAGGGTAAGGTTTCCATAGGTCGAGTCACACTGAGAAATTCATTGCCAAAGCCGGGAAGGCCGCGCCGTGGCTCAGCGGTTAGACCACTTGGCTCTCACCAAGGCGGCTCGGGTTGGATCCCAGGCGACTGCAAAGTGAGATTTGTGGTGGACAACACGGCGCTGGGGCGGGTTTTCTCTGGTATCTCCGGTTTTCCCCGCCATCTCATACCACCGGTGCTCCATCTTCATCTCATGTATCATCAGTGTCATCGCCTGCGGTGCCGTATGTAGTAAAAGTGGGGGTTAAACACTACACACACAAAACTGGGATTTGAGCCACGAATAGCCCGGTTTTCGTCCGGTTGCTCTTAACCATTGAGCTACCATAGTAATATGCCAGCATGACTTTAAACTCTCCAACTACCCACCTAATTAATAATTAATTTCCATCAATTAATCTAATAATTGTTAAACTATGAAGTCTGGGAATTAAGTACTTGCAGCATAGTAAGTCGCCGCAAGAGGTAAGTAGTATCTTAGTGTAGGATTATGAGATCTCCTAGTAGTTTACCAGGAAAAATATGAGTCAGTCGGAGAATTTAATGTCATGCTGGCATATTGCCATGCTTAAGAACAACCGGATGAAAACCGTGAGATCCGTGGTTCAAATCTTGGCTATGACACTGAATTCTTCATTCTGACTCTACCTTTGCAAGATGTGCATGTTAATTTGCGATAGTTTGCGCGGGGGGTCCTTAACTATTCCAACATAGCAGGTACTGATGCCAACCAGCTCTTCCTAAGTCACTGACAACCCCAGAGGTCTCGTGGAGATGACACAGCTCCCAGGGAGCCCAAGCAGTAGCACCAAACGCCGAGAGATATTAAGAGAGCAAACTTACCGTTCTGCCGCAACATACCAATCATCATCGCCTGGTCCTACAACACAACGGATAAAAGGAAATGATGGACAACACATTCGTGGTGAAAGGGGTACTCAACATTCGTCTAAAGTCTGTCTACTCAATGCAAGTGCAGTTGCGTCACAAAGGAAACGGACCCTACCGCCCACTAATGACCGTCATAAATCCATCTCCACAGTCCAGAAATGGAACACTGTCGTTGAGGACCAAGAGCAATCCTGATTTTCTGGAAATGACAGTCGCATGTGTACTCCACGTGGAATCTCAGTTGTCAAAGTTCCAACTTCCAGTTGATCTGTTTCATTACGTGCAGAAATTCGTTGTGTGTCACGATGTGCAGACCGTGGGAGGGAAATGCAGTGGTAAATGCAATTGAAGTAGTAGATAACTTTCAGTCAAGAGAAAATAATCAAAGTAAAGACAATAGTGTGAATGAATTGGAAAGTGTTGCTGGGCCGAGTTATGTTACTGGAGAAGCCTCAAAAAACAAAGTTATAACGGGAACTGTTTCTAAGCAAATTCAAGCGCTTGTTTTGAACACATAAATATGCGCTGAAAAATAATCTTGGTAAGGGGTCATGCAATGAACCTGATGATAAATTCTGGGTATTCACAGAAATACAGTAAGATAAATTGTGACGTGAAAACAAAAGGAAACGTTTCTCTAAAGTAGATAATTTCACATGCAATTTAATTCGCCGAGAAATTTATACATTCTATGCAAAAGGGAGAGCGCCCAATGCGGAAAAGTCACCGAAAATCCCATGGTGAAAATAGTCGGGCCAATGTGAACAAACCCGTGATCTCACAATTGCGAGTGTCATGAATTACGTGGAGCTACCACATAGTTCATTTGCTTTAACCTCTTTTCAAAAAGACTGGTATGTTTACATTTCTCTCTTCCTACAATTCTTTGTCATACCCTGCTAACGAAGTGGGTTGTATCATAAATATAAATGAAATAAAGCAAAGCTTTCTTACATTAGAACCATTAAAGTGTTTTGTCATTGGCATACTTTGGGCATCATCGCATTATAAACAGAGTAGATTATATTTTGTTTATTGTGTCTTATTTGCTAAATCGTGACCACATCAACACACAAGCACTGATTGGAATGGAATACTCGCCTCTTTTGTTTTATCTTACATAGAGAACATCGAAATATTGCACATGCATATTCTATGCATTAACACTCTATGGCACTGCCAGCTGATAGCCAAGACTTTGTTTGCAAGACATTTCTTTTGTATTTCTTTTTGTCCATATGCAACTATAAGAGCTTTGTAAATCCTTAGTAGGTTATAAAATGAAATTAAGTGGTGTTTTGTAGTCCCATACTTTCAGAAAGACGGCCTTGAATAAATAGTCAAAATAGGATAGGTGGTTTCTGAGATTACCTATACAAAAATGTTATCTTTATAATGAGAGGAAGAGTGCTAAAAGGAACAAAAGGTTATGGGTTAGAATAAATGAATAAAAGTATAACCGTAACTCTAACGAAAAAGTGCAGTGCTGCAGCACGTTCTTTTCTGCTTTATAAATCACATTGTAAAAATTTTAAAAGACCATGTAAATAAGAATGCATTATTATAAGTAAGAAATCGAGTGCGACCAATAATGAACTAACTCTTAATGCATGGAAAACACCTGCGTAACTAATGGAACGCATCCTTGATTTCAACGTGCTGAGAGCCAGGAAGCTCGGTAATCAATATAGCGCATGCGTACAACCTTCCCTTCTTGCCTCCCTGATGACCTAAGTTCCCAAGACTTTCGCACAAATGCGTGCTGCATCTGGGTGTTGCGCAGTGATCATTCGCTGCATGATGAAGCACGGCCACCAACACTCATAGTTATAGAACTTGAAAATGCATTGAATATCATTTAATAATTTATCATTGCTTTATATTTTAGTTCTAGAAACTATTCCATACTTCTTACGTAAACAGACACAATACCTAATGGTTATTAAATCACAGTGCAGATTGTTTGTGATGCACCTATCATGTTGGTACGATACTCCATTCCCGCGACCATAACGAAAGTCCCTCATAACAAGTGAATGTGGTTCGCGTGTTAGCATTGTATCCAAGTATTTCTTTGTGTAACGTTATTTAGTGACTGATATCAGTTTCTTTATTTTGTGTGAGAGTGTGAAACGTGTTATAAATTCACTTTATTCAGTGTATGAGCAAATTAATATGACGAACACTTTAACCAATAAATAATTAACATGGTTAATGACTCTGAAAACTCCCTTATCAAGGAGCGCATTAGAAGAAAGGCTTAGTATAAAAATGTTAGGGAGAACAACATCCGATCTAGAAATTGAGCAAAAAGCTTAGCTTCGTAGAAATTCTGTTTATATCATGAAGAAACGTCGGTGCATGGACTTCACTTTTCGGAACTAGGTGAGTTGCATGGACTTTTTACCCGCAACACGCTGTCATTTTTCGGCACGAGCCGCCACTGGTAGTATTGCAGTTCTGTGTGAGTTTATCATTACTTCTGTGTCTTCTGTGACGCTCCGACCGCATGCTGCGTGAAAAGCAATTCATTAGGTTCATGTAATCAAGCCAGCAAGTTTATTGCTATTCCTTTGCATTTAAAAACCTCTACTACAGCGCAGAAAGTCGTTTAATGTAACCGAGACTTAATGAAGCAGCGGGATAAAATTTAGTTGACTTTAACAGAACAGATTTTTCAGTTTAGGTAGAATACCCAACCCAAGGCTAAATAAAATCTGCTGACAGATACCTGTGACGTCAAGGCCACTGCACTCCTCTAGCGCTTTAGTAAGCAAGAACTAATTATTTGGTTGTGATTGATAAAACCGTGGTTTGCTCTTTCTAGCAAATAGTAAACTAGCACAAAGCAATATAGTAATCACTTTTTGGAACTACAAGGTTCTTCATTTAAAACCTAACGGAGCACATGACCTTTCGCCTCTCCCGCGACTTTGCTGGATTCCCGCATACCGGCCGACGTTGTGCGCAGGGGCTAGCCGTATGCACTCCACTCAGCAGCATTGTTGACCAACATGAACAAGCGCTTTACATGGTGCGGGCGCTGCGGACCCCTAGCACTCGTGGTACCTCTGTTACTAGAGGAACCTCGGGCCGAACATTCAAGTCCCTCCCTGATTGGGAGTTGTTCGGATTGGGTTGGACTCGAAGGGGCAGTGGTTCCCAATACCCGTGGGAGATCGAGTACGTCTCCGAACGGGGTTGAGGGAAGCCATTAATATCCCCGCGTAAAGTCTGTTCAGTTAACGCATGTGCAGTTTGGAGTCAAAGGAACCCGAGCCTCCCGCCCGCTAATGACCATCATTAATCTATCGCCACACTTCAGAAATGGAACACCGTCGTTGAGGACCAATAACAACCCTTATTTTCTCGAAGTGACAGCCGCATGTCTACTCCACGTGGAGTCTCAGTTGTCAAAGTTCCAACTTCCAGTTGATCTGTTTCATTACGTGCAGAAATTCGTTGTGTGTCACGATGTGGAGACTGTAGGAGGGAAATGCAGTGGTAAATACAAATGAAGTAGTAGATAAATTTCAGTCAAGTGAAAATAATCAAAGTGATGACAATAGTGTGAATAACTGGGCCGAGTTATATTACCGGAAAAGCCCCAAAAACAAAGTTATAATGGGAACTGTTCCTAAGCAAATTCAAGCGCTTGTTATGAACACATATAAATATGTGCTGACAAATAATCTTGGTAAGGGGTTATGTAATGAACCTGATGATAAATTCTGGGTATTCACAGAAATACAGTAAGAAATATTGTGATGAAAGGAATACCAAAGACGCGATCAGTGTGAAGACAAAAGGAAACGTTTCTCTAAAGTAGATAATTTCACATGCTATTTAATTCGTCGAGAAATTTATAGATTCTATGCAAAAGGGAGAGCGCCTACCTTAGACGAATTGGTTGCACATTTGCAAGAAATTTGTGGTTTTGCTTTCGGGCCCTGCACTTTGCGCGGCTTCTTAAAGGAGTTGGGTTTCAAATACCGCACTTTGAATAAGATAAGGGTTATTATGGAATTCAGCAGAATTCCATTAGCGGAGAAAGAGTTATAGGCCCTACATTTTTCGAGTCAACAGTTGACGCCTGTAATACCATTTCCCCCTCCCCTATTTTTAGAGAATTAACAAACAGGGAGCCTGATTTTGACCTTTTACAACAAGACACTGCAACAGCCCATACAACCAGTCTTTCGATAAGAAGAATTGAAAATGTGTTTCAGGACAGAATTATTAGTAGAGATTTGTAGCCTCCTTGGTCCCCCAACCTAGCCCTGCGGTTTCTATCTCTGTGATAACTTAAAGCAGGAAAAGAAAGAAAGAAAAAAAAACATACAAATTGGAAGGATTAAAACAAAATATCCGCCAGGAAAATGCCAGCATTTCTCAATGTATACTGCGGCGAGTGAGTGATGGATAGTTTGCTAAAGAGGTGTCAAACATGTATAACATGGGTAAGTAGAGCTTTCAAAAGTAGTTTTAAAAGTATTGCATGGTTTCATCCGCTCCTTTCTATGTTAGAAGCAAACGACGAGTGCCGCGGTTGTGGACTAGTAAACCACCGCGCAGCGGGTTCCGACGTTTTTGGGACTCTCAGTATTGGTTGCCTTTTACTATGCTTTGCTGGTTCCGAGTAAATTCCTTTATTACATGGAGAAGCATGTTTGTGTTAAAACTGAGGATTATGTTACAGGTAGTGGTGCTGCCAATGTTGGCGGCTCTAGCGGCGGCAGGCGCCGATATGAACCACAGCACCAGCAGCTTGTGGACTGGTGGGCTGGAGCTGTGGAGGAAGATGCAATACGTTCTCTGCCCCTCGACGGCGAAGGAGGACTCTGGGCAAGCGCCTTTGTGCCACCTCCGCCAAGACCAGACTTTCTCGACGATCATGCGACTCCAGATGGCCTCACTACATGCGACTTATGTTCCTGGGCCTGGCATGATCGTGGAGGCATCTTCTCTCTTGACTCCGCTCATGGTATGATCATACACAATTACCTTGTGCACATTACTTCTCTGTAATCACTAGCTTTTACAGGGAAATTTATATACAGGTTGTAGATATTTCTTCTTCTTCTTCTTCTTCTTCTTCTTCTTCTTCTTCTTCTTCTTCTTCTTCTTCTTCTTCTTCTTCTTCTTCTTCTTCTTCTTCTTCTTCTTCTTCTTCTTCTTCTTCTTCTTCTTCTTCTTCTTCTTCTTTCTTCTTCTTCTTCTTCTTCTTCTTCTTCTTCTTCTTCTTCTTCTTCTT